>CAAKMY010113802.1:0-11351 GCA_901111285.1 Corrigiola litoralis | reverse complement strand
AGTCGTGCGACAATCCTGCAGATTTGTTCACTAAGTCACTACCACCTAAGAAGTTTCCAGGACTTGTGCGCATGATCGGAATGCGGCGTCTTAAGGAGTTATGTTAAATTCAGGGGTCTTTTTCCCTTGACCGGGTTTTTATCCCATTGGGTTTTTCCTGACGAGGTTTTTAACGAGGCAGAGCATATAATACGGTAAAATAAAGTTGTACTCTTTTTCCCTTGTTTTGGTTTTTTATCCCTCACGGGTTTTACCAATATAAGGTTTTTAACGAGACAACATACAGTACCCCTAGCTCCTAACATGTAAATTTAAGGGAATGTAAACTCATCCGTTCAAGGGGGAGTGTTGTAGCATTTGCTCACCGCCAAAGAAAAATGGGGAGTGAACGGATGGCATAGTTAAAGCAATTAGTATGCACTGTAAAAAGCAGAATTTCCCTTGCCTATAAAAGGCTTGTTTTACGTGAATGAAAAACCAAGTTTGAAATACATTCTATGTGCTTGCTTCTTCCCTTACTTTTATCTTCCATTCTAAGCTAGTTCATAATAAGTTGGTCTTTTGTTCCATAACTTGATATAGTTAAAGATATCTGTTGAACTATTCGAAGGGAGAAAAGACAAGGAAATAGTAAGACCAACGAATATAGTATTGAGAAGAAAAAAGAATCATGGTTGCTTGAGTTCCTAATACTGGCTCGCACTCAGGTGACCATACTGCTCCGTTTTTCGGACAAATTTTATGAAGATTGTGTTTCTTACTTTGTGTATGATCGCTTTCACTTTCTAACTGTTGAACCCGTGTTCTTTTCGCTATCGTAAATATGTACAGAGTAAGAAGACTACACCTAGGGTTGATCACGTCTCGAGCAGAAGGCATATCCCTTCGAACCTGATTAATCGACTGGCTTCAATCAAGATTGTTTCGGCTTCTTTGGCACACGATTTATTCCTTCTCTCTCTCAAATGTATGCCTAAGACTACCAATCATCTATTCTTTGACTTGGTGGGACGTGGTATGAGTCTATTGATCGTAGAATCATTCAGAATTAAATTTTTGGAAAGTCGACTTAACCATTGCACAAATTATTCTTTGATTCATTCCCTGGCGGGAAATCCGTCAATGGTTTGCTATTTTTGGCTTTGCTATTTTATTTTTCTATTTTTTTTCCATTCTGGAAAATTTACTCGCTTATGTGAGTCATTGTTTCATAGAAATTAATGGAGTGTGAAAATCAACTCCCAACTACAAAGTAGCAATAACTTTATGTTGTCAAAATCAAATCAAATAACAGGGTCGCAATTCCCACATATTGTTGGTTTGTACCAGCCCTTGGATCCATGTCTTGATGCTTTGTATGTGACCACAAAGCCACCTAAGCCAGGGAGGGCTAGTCGCAATTCCCACATATTGAATTTAGGCTTTAGTAATTAATGATATATATATAAAGCTAACCAAAGAACAAAATTATAAAGCAAAACATTGTGAATGCTTTGCTTCCCCTTCAAGCAAAGCCATCCCACTTCACCTTCTATTGCTTCCGCCCACTTTTTGCTCTCGTTAGCTGACATATCACATACATGAACAATAGTATTATTATATGACCCCATAAGTGCCAATCTGGATATATTTGACTGCTTTTATATATTGTACTACAATCTGTCTACACTATAAATCAATCGCATAATTACAATCTCACAAGGGGAGAAAGGTAATGAAAATAGAATGCTATTAAACCAGCTAGTCAATTTTAAATCCATTTCGGTTGGATTAATACCGTTATTAAAATGTACCTGCATGATAGATGCAAAATTACAGCTCCGTGTGAACAAGGTGGTCTTCTGTTGATTTCCTGATATCGTTACGTTTCCTTTCATTTAAACAAGAGTAGCCTTTCTCATTGGAGGTCAGGCAATCAGCTGAGGGGTTGATGATTCCGAATCCAATGCCAGTGGCAGAGTTGCAGTATGTCTCTGCTGTTCCATCCTTGTTGTGCAAGTCAATGTTGGTGAGAACAATATTGCTGCAAGGAACTGTGTCGCTGCAAGCAAACTTTATTGCTTCCTTGCTCGTTGTAGTTCCTGTAATATTCCGGTACATTACCTGACTAATTTGCACAGCAGTAGTCTGAAAAACCAAAAACGAGGGAAAGAGGATGAGAGAAAAAGATTAGACATTGATCATGTGATCACAATGAGCAAAGGGGAAAAGGAACGCAAAGTATACCATTAAACTACTTTTGTTATACATCTTATTACTATATTTTTTACATATCTGGAGCTCCATCTTCATTTTAGAAGTATAAACTCAAGAAACTACCTTTTTGGTTCCTACAAATGCTAAAAAAAGGCTCCTGCGCTGTCGTGCTTTTTTACTTTCTGAAGAGAGACATTACCCTTAGCAGTTTTTCTAGGAGATTGTAATCTACATGGTGTACTCACAACAGCCTCTGAGATTCTTTGCTTAAGGTTGCCCTTTTATGGGTATAATTTCCTTGCTTGTGAATTGAGTTTCAGATTTCTTAAGCAGAACCTATTCTCCGTGGCTTCTTTCAGGAGCTACACCAGGAAAGTTAAAAGGACCATGATGCTCGAGCTAGGTATTATATACACTCATAACTTATACTGGAAGAAGAGGAAGTATCAACTACTACAGTGTATGTGGAAGTTAGTCCTAGTAAACACAGAAGCCCAAAGCAATATCGCAAGTTGCCCTTTAAATTCGACGAAACCCAATACCAGAAGTCCCTATTTGCAACAAGCAAATTCCTGTAGCAGAGTATAACTTCCTTGGAAAAGTAAAAAAAAAGAGAGGCAATTCAAAGTTCATCACACATTCCTGCTAAAAACCTGTTTCGCTAACATTGTCTGATAATAATACACCACTTCCCTTGCTTCAATATCATTTGATGCTCCCAAATCACCATTACAACGACCTTTGGGTCTGTTAGATAAGTGCGGCAAACCAAACGTTAGACCTGTACACTCGTTCAGGAAGCTGAGTCTCTGAGCCAAAGAAGGTGACTAAAGAAGCTATTGAATCTGACACCATCATGCGCCAAATAAACAATCAAGGCCCACCCGATCATGAAGATGACTACAAACCGAAAGACGCCAGCCCTCAGCTGGGGGAGCGGTGGCCTAATGGAAGCAGCTATGCTGGAAGAGGGTGGACAAATGGAGGAGAGAAATTCAGCAGCACCTATGATCTCGTAGAGCAGACCTACTATCTCTATGTTCGAGTCGGTAAAGCCAGAGATCTTCCCCCAAGTGGTGTTTCTGGAAGCTGTGATCCTTATGTGGAAGTCAAGCTGGGGAACTACAAAGGAAGAACCAAGCATCTTGAGAGCAAAAGGAATCCAGAATGGAACCAGGTTTTTGCTTTCTCAAAGGACCGCCTCCAGGCATCGATACTGGAAGTATTTGTAAAGGAAAGAGACATGGTGGGGAGGGACGAGTACATAGGGAGAGTAGTGTTTGATCTAAATGAGGTTCCTACGAGGGTCCCACCTGATAGCCCACTGGCACCACAGTGGTACAGACTAGAGGACCGAAGAGGGCATGGGAAGGTGACAGGGGAGGTCATGCTGGCTGTTTGGCTAGGAACACAAGCTGATGAAGCCTTTTCAGAGGCATGGCATACAGACACAGCCTTTGTCCAAGGTGAGGGATTATTCAGCATCCGTTCAAAGGTTTACATGACCCCAAAATTGTGGTACCTGAGAGTTAATGTGATAGAGGCTCAGGACGTAATTCCAAATGATAGGAGCAGAGCTCCAGAAGTTTTCGTGAAAGTGCAAGTTGGAAACCAAGTTTTGAGGACCAAGATAAGTCCACTTAACAACATGACTCCCCTTTGGAATGAGGATCTAACTTTTGTAGTTGCTGAACCCTTTGAGGAGCAGCTAGTCCTAACTGTGGAGGATCGTATTTATCAAGCAAAAGATGATGTGCTGGGCAAGTTAATCTTACCAGTCAGCATCTTTGAGAAGCGGCTTGACCACAGACCAGTTCATTCTCGCTGGTTCAACCTGGAGAAATTTGGGTTTGGAATCTTTGAGGGTGATAGGAGGAAGGAGCTAAAGTTTTCTAGCAGGGTGCACCTTAGGGTCTGCCTGGAAGGTGGCTACCATGTACTGGATGAATCAACAATGTACGTCAGTGACACACGCCCAACAGCACGTCAACTTTGGAAGCGGCCAGTTGGAATTTTGGAAGTGGGCATTTTAGGTGCACAAGGCCTACTTCCGATGAAGACGAAGGACGGCAGAGGCACCACTGATGCATACTGTGTAGCAAAGTACAGTCAGAAGTGGGTTCGCACTAGGACTGTTCTTGATTCTTTTGCTCCTAAATGGAATGAGCAATACACATGGGAGGTTTATGACCCATGTACAGTGATAACACTGGGAGTTTTTGACAATTGCCACTTGGGCGGGGCTGAGAAACAGGGTGCTGTCAATAGTTCAGCCAGAGATTCACGAGTAGGAAAGGTAAGGATTAGACTATCCACACTTGAGTCTCATCGAGTTTATGCCAATTCCCATCCGCTCCTTGTTCTGCACCCAGGAGGGGTGAAGAAGATGGGAGAACTCCAGCTGGCAGTTAGATTCACTAGCCTCTCCCTAGCTAACATGATATACATATATGGTCATCCATTGCTCCCCAAAATGCATTATCTCCACCCTTTCACAGTAAACCAAATAGACAGCCTTAGATTTCAAGCTATGAACATAGTGGCAACAAGACTAGGCAGAACTGAACCTCCACTCAGAAAGGAGGTTGTGGAGTACATGTTGGATGTGGACTCACACCTATGGAGTATGAGAAGAAGCAAAGCTAATTTTTTCAGAATCATGTCAATTCTTTCCGGTACGATATCAGTAAGCCGATGGTTTGGTGAAGTTTGCAATTGGAAAAATCCTATCACTTCTGTCCTGGTACACATCCTATTCTTGATATTGATATGGTACCCAGAGCTAATACTACCAACTATGTGCCTCTACATGTTCTTCATTGGATTATGGAACTACAGATTCCGCTCACGTTACCCACCCCATATGGACATCAAACTTTCATGGGCAGAGGCAGTACATCCAGATGAGCTTGATGAAGAATTTGACACTTTTCCTACATCCAGGTCACATGAAATCGTGAGGATGAGATATGACCGGCTGAGAAGTGTGGCTGGAAGGATTCAAACTGTAGTAGGCGACATAGCTACTCAAGGAGAGAGATTCCAATCCCTGCTGAGCTGGCGAGATCCAAGAGCAACAAGTCTATTCATAATATTCTGCCTTTCTGCAGCAGTAGTTCTATATATAATTCCATTCAGAGTACTAGCTTTAGTAACGGGGTTGTATACACTGCGGCATCCAAGGTTCAGGAGTAAGCTGCCTTCTGTTCCAAGCAGCTTTTTCAAGAGATTGCCATCTCGAGCAGACAGCTTGCTTTGAAGTAAATCTATTCTGAAGATGCTGGTTAATACATCTTCAAATGAATATATTTTCTATCGTTTGTTTATCCAATGAAATTTTCATATATTTCTAGTATATGAGTATATTTTCATCTACTTCTTAGATTCAATAAGAGAGGCGGATCCTTGGCCTTGTTCAAACTAAAAACTCAGATAGTATTCTGTCGTTCATTAAACACTCGAGAGAACACTTTTTTGCTACGCAAAATATGCAAGGCTTGTTAACTAAAAAACCACATAATGTTTTTAACCACCTACTTGTGTGAGAAATTAGCGAGAACTTTTATCTCTTACGCATAAAATTTCAAGGCTGGCTACTCAAAAAGAAACCACATGACATTTCTATTATTTTCTAATCTAATTGCACAAAGAAGAAAGGATAGCTAGCATTTTACCTGGTTTACACAAGGTTTTGGAGAATCACAATAGAATTGATCAATAACTATAGGGCTCGCAACATCTTCCATAATCACATTCTGGAAACGTACTGCTTTAACATAACCGGATCCTCCCTGCATTGAGAAATCAAATAGCAAGCAAAAGTCAACTTTTGATCAGTTCAAATTCAACGAAATATCAATAAGGCATAAAAAGGGGGAATGTGGGTCCACCACACAACACCACCAGCAGACATGTTAACTCAGTATGTCTGTCTTATGGAAGACATCAATTTCTTCACCATTGCCTTTTTATCTTGCCCATCCCTCAAATTCACCCGAATGAACAGTTCCCCCCCCCCCCCCCAACCTCTCATTTTAAGTTTCCTGTATCACTATGTTAATATTCATTACAGAGACAAGGAGGCAGGAGAACAACAGATTACCTGCCAAGTTTTAATCCTAAGGCCATTTGTAGCATTCCTTATAAATGCACCATTTAAGACAACTTTCGTGACGATGCAGGATGAATTATCCTTACCGAGGCTTCCTATGCTGCAGCAGCAAACTCATTTAAGTGAAAACAGATTAGTCAAGAATTTAAGAGGTGCACCCATGGTACACTTGTTACAACATCAAGTAAATGAGGACCATACCTAATTCCGTGCCCAGGACCACAATTTTAATGTTGATACTTGAACTAGCGTTGACAATTGAAACACAATCATCCCCTAGTATGCACACACCATGACACATAAAACGTAGCTTGTCAGTACGATTTCATATTTACAATGAAAGATATCTTCTGTGGCATATATTACATAAGAAATGCTTTAAGATGTCATAACTTTTCAAAAAAAAAAAAGCATTATACATGCTCTTTGCATAATTTCTCAATGCTACAGCATTAAAGTACTTAACTGGTAAGCATTTGAAAATTCTTTTTATGTTTTTTTTTTCTTTTTATCCTGTAATGAAGTCATAAAGGGACAGCAGGAGCAATATAAAAGAACAGGGCAGTTCTAGTAGAAATACCTTTTACAGTTTAAGAGAGCCACATTAGTTGACCCAGTTATATGAATACCATCCGTATTGGGACTGTCTCCAGGGGAAGCAATTACGATATTGGACACTCGCACGGCATCAGAATGGGAAATAACGAAATGCATCTGTTGGCTATTCTGGATTGTCAGACCTTTGATCTTTATGGAAGAGCTTGAGTCTATCGTTAGTGCCTGTAGCAATGACAATCTAACTTACAACATTATTTGATGTATCCTCGACAAGACAAACTACACATAACTTCAAAATGCACAGCAAGATCCCCCCCCCCCCCACCTCAAAAAAAGAACAGAAAAAGTTAAAATAACGAGCTTAAAACAAAATTAAAATAAATTTTTTTTAAAAGGTTAACTTACAGTAGGTGCTCCTTTACATGACTGTAAAATCAGCAGATATTGATAAAACATAGAGATGAGTTAGTACTTGCATACTGATCAAAATGGCATCTGTAACATGAGTCAGGTACTGTCAGAAAATTTACATTGGCCTTGTTCTTTTTGCAGGATGCAGCCCACCATTTACTACCTGACCCATCAATAACCCCTCTGCCTTGGAAACGGACACTTGTCAAGTTGTAAAAATCCAACCAGGTTCTCAAGAATCTTGGAACCCAGTCCCTAGGCTCTCGTGGAGCAATGATTGTCCCATCAATCTGTACCAGCCAACAAAGGATATTGATCTCATTAGCAGTAGAAGACTCATAGGCGAACTAGAGAACTTCTAGCCCATAGGACAAGGCAACTTGGTTACAGCACGAAAATAATATTACTATGAACTGCAGAACAAGCTTACCTGGACAATTAGCCCAGCTGCACATGGTCCTTGAAATCTTGTTGCATTAATCAAATAATGACGGCCTGGAGGGACTAAAAGGACTGATTTAGGTGTAGAACAGGCCTGATTCCATGCACTTAAGAAGGCCTGGTGAATTTTAAAGAAACCAATGTAGTATATCAGTGTCGCCAGAACTTAAACAGGCAGGTACAAGATTCATCAATTAGTAAAGGGTCCAGTTCAAGATCACCTGGGTATCATCAGAAGTTCCATCTCCAACAGCAGCAAAGCTATCAACATTCACAAGGACATTAGCACTGCTTGCACTGGTCCATGAAGGGAATCCAAAATCTTCTATTTCGTCTTCATCATAAACGGCAAAGCTTTCATGTTCTCTAAACATAGCATTTTTGTCGTGTTGCTCACTTTCCACAATCCCATGAGCAGTGAACGACAAGCTAAAGAGAAGGACAAAGAAGGTTTTCATAATTTGTGGGCTCTGTTTGATTCAAAAAGTTCTTAGGCTTGAAATATTTAAGCACACATTACATTCGCTTGTATGCATAAATTTGCAATCAAAATGAAGAGACATTTCGGATATGCCTTGGCTTTGAAGTACATGAAGGGGGGACACTTTCTCCATACCTACACTTCAAGTGTAAGAGAAATTTCTTTTACATATCTTTGCTTTACTCTTAAACTGGTTGACTCAACATTTACCAGTCATGGCTCTCATTTCAGATTCTATATGCTCCACCTAAGCTTGATATTATAGCATATTGTTTACAATTTAAGGCACTTCAAACCCCAAAAGCAGTAAACAAATAAGTGATGAAAAAAAGTCAGACACACTACACCAGAAAGGGATAAATCTAGGAGAATATGTTGTGGCTAACTCTTACCTACTTCTTACTCTTCAAACAGGAACAGCATCTAGAGTGCTGAGTGCTACTACTTCCCAAACTTGCTAAGGCTTGATGCTCACAACCGTTTCATTCTGTGATGATAGTTTCTTCAGGGTTGGATATTAATGAAATTTGCAACTTAAATACAGCAAGTCATGCTGTGTTTTCCAAAATCGGTGACCATTCTGCCATCTGATAATTCTCTATTGCTTATGCAATAGTTATAGTGTGAGTCTGTGACAGTACACCATATCAACTGAAAACACTGTGATCCAATTTCCTGAACATCTTTCTTGCCATGGCAATCTCTCTGCAATGCAAAGACAGTTCAGAGTCTCTTATTTCAGCATAGAAGTTTGAAACTTGCAGACACGCTCCAAAATTTCCTGGTTCTAGCTCCATCAGCGTTGTACCACTCTATACCAACAACTTCGTGCTCGTGCATCATACAACTTCTCAGAAGTGAGCACCACATAACAGAATCACCCATTAACTGCTTTAGCAACTCTTCAGCTTCATACACCAATCCTGCACTACCAAAGGGATCAACCATGAATGAGTAGTGCCTCTGATCAGGCTCAACCACGTCAACTGTTTTCACGGAATCGAAAATCCCCCCTTCCTCAATCAATCCTGAATGGTTACACCCTGTCAAGACACACAAGAATGTCACTCTGTCGGGTCTCAAATCCTTTTGAATCATTAGCTCGAATATCCCAGGGACTCTCTTCCTAGTCGTTTCCAGGCATAGACATCTATGATTGACATAAAGTACAAAACAATGTGTGACAAAACACCCTCAAAAACACGGTGTGAATGATCAACTTGATCTAATTTGGCATATGAACCAATTAACAAACACGAAACCACCGAATGAGAACCAAGTCCAGATATGATTGCAAAAAAAATGACTCAAGCTTGTTAAGCTTACAAAAAAAGTTTCTAACAAAGCTTTCAGTACACTAGAAAGTGAGAGTTCATCAAATCAAATTTTCTCATCCGCCATGAATTTAAACAAGTCAACTACCTCTTAAGCTGAACCACAATACAACATAGATGTCAATTGCGGCATCCCATAATTTAATCAGGACACTCCTCATACACAAATTTGAACTTCCAGTCTCATCTCATGATATTTTCCATACATAGCGATCAGAGCAGACTGAACAAGAATGCTTTTACAAATCAAAACCTCGTTTCAGACCAAAACAATGTCTCCGTCTTCCCACCAACAGATTCTCACTTTTACACCACGATTACAACAGCGCGACAAATGAACATAAGTGCATCCTACAAAAGCATTCAATAGTAATGGAGGATATATCCTCCATCAAATAGCATAAAACAACAAAACATGATTACCATATGCAGAAACAATTCAATTCCATGGAATCAACTCCTTATGAGAGATAAATTCAAACAAATTTCCAAGAATCACGTAAGTTCCCCAAAGCACAGTAAACTCGACCAATGCATGAGGAACAAACAGACTGGATTCCACCAACCCAGCCTTTAAAGCAAGGCGTTGCAACTGCTATCCTTGATCAACAAACTTCCCACTACAACAACCCTGAAGCAAATAATACACTATGAGATCATTTATCACAACCCCATCAGATTTTATTCCAGAACAAAGTCCTACATACCCAACTCGCAAAATCGACACAAAACCAAATTCCACTCACCAACATTCATTTTACTCATTGCATCCAAATCTCTTAACCCAACAACATCAACAATCCCCATTTGCATATAAAGATCAACCATTGAACTCCAAATATACATATTCCCACTCAACCCAAGTGGAAACTCTACAATGTAAATGAACCCCCTCAAAATAAAAGCCATAGTAACTAAAAATACTCAAACAGTAGAAAAAGTTGATGGGCTTTCTCCAACTGATGGGCAACCAGTTGACAATATAACACCAAAGCTTTCACAGGCAGTACATGGTCGCATGGCGTTTGTGCCCATAAAATAAGTTCTTAGAAACAACATTTCAGTACACATAATTCATCGAACAATTGGTGTCAAACTTTCTGATAATACAATTGGCGGATTTACCGTGCGCCAGGATGTGCACGTGCATGCCCTCCGAGTAGGGATGTCAGTGGGGCGGGTACAAGTGGGTACCGCACTGCACCCGCCCCAACTGAGATGGGTACGGGTAAGACTTTAGTGGGGATGGGGCGGGTATGGGTGTAGATTGTTGTACCCGCCATGGGTGGTGGGGCGGGTATGGTTTTCTTGTCATACCGCCCCAAACCCGCCTCCCCCGCCCCATCACCCGCCCGCCCCGCCTCATGCCCAACTGCCACGCTCCATCTTTGACCGCCCCACTTTATATCCATTGGATTTTTAATATTTTCTTAATTATGATTTCTAAGCTTGTAATTTGTAGTTACTCCTAGCTAACGAAAAGGTACAATTCGGATAGGTATCATTTGCATGGGTGGGTACAAGGCCGGGTGGGACGGGTGGTGGGTAACCGCCGTACCCACGGGTGGTGGGGCGGGTACGGTTTGTATTTTGTACCCGCCGGGGTGGGTATGGGTATGATTTTCTTAACCGTGGCGGGTATGGGTATGGGTATGGGTATGAAATATGTTGATGGATATGGGTATGGGTAGGCCTATATCCACTACCGCCCCTCCCCATTGACATCCCTACCTCCGAGTAAAACATGTGAAACTTTCGATAGGTTAGTTCCTGCAAAAGGTTGACTGAATATTGTTTTTTTTTTTTTTGTGTCTTAGGA
>CAAKMY010113790.1:0-10799 GCA_901111285.1 Corrigiola litoralis | reverse complement strand
TACTTATTTTTACTTATTTTTCTGAACTTTACTTATTTTTACTTATTTTTCCTAATTCATGTTGTTTTGATAGCTCAAGTTTACTTATTTTTACTTATTTTACTTATTTTTACTTATTTTCCTGAACTTTACTTATTTTTGCTCATTAATCTGAACTTTTCTTATTTCTTCTTAACTTATCTTATTTTTCTTGAAAATAAGTAGAAATAAGTTGAGGAGAACAGGCCCTTAATGCCTTAATATATATGTGAAACTTAAGAGACAGATGATGAATATGAGTAGCCACAAAAAAAATAAAAGAGAGAGAAAGAAAAGAAAACAATGAGATGACCTAAGCTCAAACTCAAATCTGAGGGGTGGTTTTTAGCTAAGGTGCTCTAGCTGTAAGGAAGTTAGAGATGTCATGATAGTCTCTTTGTCCTGTTAGCTAAACTAGCATTTGGTTTGGTCTTAATATCTGGTTTGTAGTTTCTAGAGCATAGAATTATCTGGTCAAACCAATACTTGATTAGCGTTTCGACTGATGGAAACTTGACTTGAGCTCATCCCACTGTGTTGGATGTTTGAGGACTATAGCAACTCAAACCCTTCTATGCTTACCAACTAGTGGCAACAACTTGACAAATAGTCAGAGATTGTTGCCGCTTAGGTTGATTAGTGCACTGTTTCAATTACACTACGGAGGCAAGGAAACCTTTTTGGCACAACTCATTACTACTTGAAGTAAGTGTTCGAGGTTTTCAACTGTAGATGACAAGTTCACTTATCTACTCGTCGCATCCAAAAAGATATTTGCAATCTTTTGTGGGTTCATGTCCAATTAAAAGGGTTGTAATGTGTGGAGTTAAATAGTTTGATGTGTCACAATTCTTTTGCCCAAACTCAAAACATTATGTGGATGTATAATGTTCGTACTTGTAGGTATGTCAGGGAAAACCGACAATTTTCTTTGTAATGTATATATGTAATATGCTTATTATTGTGTTTGTCATAAATACTTGGTTAAATGATGAGGACACATCGGAGCTATTGTGACTGCCCATTGATTCTAATCCAGGCTACGTAGTTATCATGCTTGAAAGCACCAGCTTGTACAGGAATGTGTATTCTCTGCATTCGGGATTAAATGTATTCTGTCATATTAGTATCCCAAATTTCCAAAACTTATCTGTCACAAAACTCTATCCTCACAACCCAAATGTCTATTCTTATTCGGGATTAATTTGAGTAGTTCTTGAAATTTTGGGATGAACTTATGCGACCCAATACCTTATACCTATTGCCTAGTCTAATTTATGAAGAGACTATCATGCCCAAGATGGTTTTTACTCGAACAACTTTAAGGAATGTTTCTTCTAATTAGGCAAAAGGAATTGTGGAACTCAAAAGACTTGAATAGTGGGCGTCCTGTTGAAGATCAAACCAACGCCATCACGACACCTTTCCAACTATGAACATCACTTAATTTTTCCTCAAATTAAAAGTATTTCCGTAGTTGCCTATCCGAAAATTCCTCAACATGCTAGGATTAAAAAGCAGTTCGCCAACGATCTTTTAAGTTGATTCACAAGTGCCATACCTTAGTCTTTGTTTATAAAAATTTCAGAATCCATTGGTGTTTAAGACCAGGAGGGAGTGGGAATCATAGTTTGCTCATGGAGGCTGGACCTAGCAGCAATTCCACTCCCAGATTGTGGGCATATTACACTTACAGCTTGCTTGGTACAATGTCTTTCCGACTTTGTCGCATGGAAGCAAATATGTTAGCTTATCAACCAGGCAAAGCAGAAGCAAGAGGAATGAGTACATGTACTTCATGGGAGGGATAAAGGTTGCATCGGTGCTTCACATAAGTTGCTCCTTCATTCCCATATTCTCATATTGAGTTATTAACTCCCAAAACTTTTTGGGAGTATAATGCATTCAGGTAATCAGGTCCGTGTACATCAGAATCAGTAATATCTTCGTATACCCCGTAACTACTTAACAGAAGATTACCCAAACAAGAGTCAGCCAAAATGGACCTACATATCTAACAATACGGTCTACAAATTTGGTGGCATTAATTAATAATGACTGCAAAAGTCACACCCCCGAAAATTGACAGTGAAGGGCAAAAGAGTTCCGGGTTATGTTAATATGTGATGTTGATCTTGCAACCTCTTGCGCATGTTAGCATGAATGAGCTAAGGGCACACTGTATAAACTGTCAACCTCGTTAGCAACTTTATAGGGTTGTGGGCCAATGTTTCTTAAATTCTACTGTGGATTTGTGTGTTAGAAGTGGTCCTCAGGAAATGATAATGTGTGTTCTCTCCCTCAAATGTCTCTATTGTTCCTTATATTGTCTTATGCCATATGAGTACCATATATTATTATACACATTCTTGCATGATCAGATGCTCCCTTACTCAGATGCATTTAACTTGGTGGCCCCCTATTTTATGGTTGGATCATGGTTCATTGTTACAGCTCTGTGTCATGGGTTCTTTTAATTCTCTCTCCCTCTTGTGAATCAGACAGTACCATCGTTATGTACATATAGGGCAGTATCTGATGTTAGAGTTTTAACCCTCTTCTGCTGTAATAATAGTGCTTGCTGAAAAGTATCAGAAGCCTTGTTATTTGTTTTTACACTTTCTACTGACATGGTTTTACTTTAATTTTTTAAGGGAGTGTCTATTTTGCTCGCGTTTATAATTCTGTAGTATTTGATTTTTCACAAATTATTAAAAAAAAACCGTTTATTTTTATAATAGAAGTAGACCAACTCTTTACAAGCTAAATTTTCTTAAGCTCCCTACAAGCCCAAAGTGAGTTGTAGATTTATATGCCTTTATTCGCCCAACACTAATTTGTTTTTAGTCTTATACGAGTTCTACGTACGTACTTTATTGTGAGGAAAGGGGTTTGGTGTGTCCGTGTGGACAGTGGCATTCGCTTGGTTCCCCTTCCAAAATTGTTAGAGATTTTAGGAAATTTTATTTTGAAAACTATAAATATTAGATACGACTCTTTGTAAACCATATTTTTAGACGACACCTGAAAATATATACGAATCCGCCATATAGACATTTAATTTGGGTTGTGAAGAACTGAGGATAGATGCTCCCCTTTTGTATAAAGAAAAAGTTATGTTCCGTGGATTTCTTATTTGTGATAGTGTATTACTGCTGTACATAATATATGAGGATAACTTTTTGGTTCCATTTGCATAATTTTGAAGCTCTCACTCAATAAGCTATTGCTGTTGTGTTCAAGTGTAAGTGTACTTTGTTTTAGCTTCTGTGCAACTTCCCTTACTGTAGACCAATTACATGGGTGATTTTGATGCTATTATATGGTGTTTAGAGTACTTTATTTCGTTTCAATCATTTTGGTGGGTGACATCACACAGAGGTAAATTTGAGTTGATAATTCTTATAGGGGGCTGAATTGGACATCTAGTAGAGTTAGCTATTCATCACTGATCTCTAAGTGGAAAATTTTCCATGTAAGTATGTCTGGAGTTATTATGGGAACCAGAACACCTAAGTATCTGAAAATGGAATCTTTATGGATGTTCTGCCACACTCATTGAATGCTTTATTCTTATAGTTTCCCTTTTCATGCTTCAAAACAAAGACCAAAGACCCAAGTATAATTCCCCCTCTTTTCTCATTTGGAACCCCCTTATGAAAAGACTGAAAGGAAAACCTTTAACGTAAGCCCTTGCCCCTAGCTTGCTATTGAATATTCTTTGCACAATTTTATAGTTTTAATATTCATTTTGGTGTATACTTGCTATATTTGCCTATTTTGATGGCAAGGACAATATTTGAGTGATGAAAGGTGAATAGGAAGTGATAAGCTTTTATGCAGCAGAACCTTTTAGGACGATTAAGACTTCAAGAGGAATGTTTTTCTCATCCTAGTTTGAAACAAAAGCTCCCCCTACCTAACTGTTTCTGAAATTGTGTTAGAAACCAAAGCTTTGTAGGCAGCTATCCCCACATAATTGAGGTTCTGGCTTGCACTCTTTTAGTTCTTAACGAATAATAGAGTTAACGTGTCGAAGGAAAGCTAAGCCAAGGACTACCAAATATGTTTGCGTAAGTTAAAGAGCTAGCATATAGAAATGGTGTCAATGATGTACCCGTTTTGCTCTGTAATATGTGGGCTTCAGAGCGCTAATCTACTAGTTTGGTTGTGGGTAATAGTGTATATCTTGGCCCTTGGTATAGTATATGCTGATGGAGAGTTAGACTACGTTTATGTGTAATGATCTGAGTTAATGTATAGATCACTTATGCTCTTTCATGTTTTGAGCAGTAGCGATTATCAAAAAATTTTAAAAAAGAATATAAAACTATCTTTTTTTATGATTGAAAAAAAAAACAAGTTTCCTGCACCCTAAAACAACTCAGCTTCCTACAAACCAAAATCAAATGAAAGATTTCATATAATTTTGTTGGGCCAATATGACTCCATCTACTTATCATAAGAATGAGTAAAAGACGGCCTCTTTCAAGATTTTTGGAGCGATTAAACCAAGTAAATCATTCACCCAAACGTTTTAATGAAGTAGATTTTTTTTTTTCCCTTTTCCTATGATTACTTGGAGGTGTATTTTGCAATTTTCCTTCCTTTATCTTTGATACTTCAAGAGTTCAAGTTGCTGGTAGGAAAGGAGATGATAAATACAATGACAACTAATGCTTCGGTTCAAATGCATAAGTTTGTAAGGAGGTCATTGCAATAATGATGTAAATCATCTTAGGCTCCTAGTGTCTTCTCCCACTAACCAGAAGTGTAGTTGATTGAATGTGATCAATTTTAAGGACACAACTTGCATTTGTTTTTTAAACATATCTTAATATGTTAATCCTTCCATCCCAACGATTTTCACATTTCTGATTTAATTTCAATAACATTGTCCTAGTTAATTAGCGGTTTTATATAGTTTAGTAATCAATATAAAATAAATAAAAAACGTGCTCACAATAATATCTTCTTTTACAAATGATATAAACCATAAAAACTAGACAAGGAGAATATAAAATTAGGAAAGGCAAAATATATCACCCACAGATCCACCGAATGTACATGTACTTCTCAATCACCCTCTATGTCTACAAAGCTAGGGTGTAAAACTGTGGGGAGGTGTAAAAGAGAGTTGTCCCAAGTACCCTTTAAAGTCTCATAGGGTGAAGAATGACACATCTTTTTCTCGCGGGTTAAGGGGGGTCTTCCTATTCGAAAGACCCATGAAAGTTTCTAGTACAATAATGAATGTCTACATCTTTGCAACTAGGCACATATAGAGCGACCTCCCTTGCTTTACTACTTAGCACTGTCTCTCCAGTCTTTCCTACTTCACCAACAAAGTAGTTGGGCCTTTGTCAACTTTTATCTGTAAGGTCCCCCCCGTTGTAAATCTAACTCTAGATTTTCATGATCTTATTTTGCACATTGTCTGTTCCATAACTACCTACATAAGTTATTATCAAACTACTCATAGGTTAAAAATATCGCCCAGAGAAGTGTCTTCCAATTTGTAACAATAAATGCGCTCTTATGCAAAGGTGTGCATGAGGAAAATAGTACTGAAGGTAAAGGATATGTCCAACAAGGTTTTTAGCTCACTGACATTGAGGTCACTGATCATATGCGTACGCAGGCTTGGTATAAGGATATTAACACTTCCATGTCGTGGGGGGACTTGTGAGGCTTTGTTTTTTTTTTTTTTTTTTGACAAAGATTAAATGACTGAAATGAAAAAGCACAAACTAAAAGTGAGGCTTTGTTAAAGGCAAATGAGATATAGCTATTGTGCAGTATATTTTCATGTCACTGTTCCGCACTTGAATTTTATGAGTTTAGCTCAAATCATTGTTTTAGTTGAAATATATATATATAATGCAAACTTGGAAAGGATAAGAAAAGGAATGAAATATTGAACTTTGGACTAAAGCATTTTTCCTGTAAGTTACGGAGTATTAGAAACTCCCGGGTTTACCTAAATTTAGAACAACGTAACTTTTGTTAATAAAAATTTTTGTACTTTCTTTTCTAGGTGTTTATTGACCATCTCAAATTGATGAGATTGGGTATATCTGATTTTGATATACCATCTTAGACTTATTATATTATTTTATTTTTGGATAAACAGAAAAGAATCATTCTTTTAGATTGGTTATGTACATTGTTATCTTGAAAAAAAAAAGTTATGTACAAGTACATTGTTGGACCAAGTTAGATAGAAGCAACTGAAAAGTGTCAATTATGGATTGTGTTTTTAGTATATATTTATCTGTTGTTGTATGAATCAATTGATGTTTGGATTAGGGTATGATTAATTATCATCGATTTTCAACACTTCTTTTTTTAAAAAAAAAAAAAAAACAATAGACATGGCAAATTCATGAATCAATTTTCTAACCGAACTTTTCATAAATACGGAGTATGTGACATACGGAGTATATTACAAAGCTTGTAAGTATTCTTCTATTTTAAAATAATAAAAGTATTAACATTGATGATTAAATCTATTTTTGTTTGTAATTTATGCCTCCCGGCTCCCAATAACATGGAATCCATAGTGATCAATGTCCTCAGCCTTGCCCTTACAATTGGCAGATCATTTTAGTGGAAGTAAACATTTTCTTCTATGTAAATCTCTATTATA
The DNA here is from genome assembly GCA_901111285.1 of Corrigiola litoralis. NCBI lineage: Eukaryota > Viridiplantae > Streptophyta > Magnoliopsida > Caryophyllales > Caryophyllaceae > Corrigiola > Corrigiola litoralis. Next base: position 4,132 of record CAAKMY010113790.1, on the reverse strand, counting down.
TATATAGAGCTAAGGGAAGTAATAAAGTTGAATAAACTAGTAATAGTTGTACTAATTTTATTTCAAAAAAAAAAAAAATAGTTGTACTAACTAATCAAATCCCAATATGGCCATGGCAAAGTACATTTCTAGTTTCGATGTCGCAGTGAAGCTTTAATTTGCAGGGTTTGCATATGCTGCTGGTATTTGTAAGTTGTGCCACTTTTGCTATGCAATGAGGCAAGCAGGAGCCTCTCCGACCACCGCACCTCTGTGCAAACACTTCCACATAAACACCATAATTTGGCAGGCCCACACGTGTGCATTAACTAGTTCACATGTACTTCGATCTCCATAATCCTTTGGAGTCTAGGGCTCCAATTTCAAAGATACTCCATTTTGTCAGCGCTTATCTAATGGAGTAAGGCTTTGTTTACTTTTATTTTACATTACAATTTAAGTTTCGATTTGAGTTGTTGATCAGTCACCACTAATCATCAGTCACTATCATTTTGGAAATAAATTTGGAGAAATAAAAGACAAAGAAACGAGTTTCGTACTTAAAATACAAAAGTCAGGTGTCAGATTTATAAGAAACAAATTGAATAAATAATTTTGCAGTCAGTATCTTTGAAATCGAAAAAACTGAAAAGACTTCAAGTGCAAGAGATGAAGTTGGTACAAATTTTCGCAATTTCCCATGTCACTGATTTTCTTTGATCTAACCTACAGTATTATTGCTCAAGAGATTACAGCCAAAGTGCAAAGGAAAAAGAAAATATCAAGTGCCAAATTGGAAGCAGTCAAACTCCTCATAACCTGAGCGCTTAACCTACAGATTATGCTCAAATTTACATGGATACTATACTTCATGAATTTTGCTGATTGTTACATAAGAGAGGAAATCTCAGATAGAGGGTTAAGCTAGGGTTGATCAAGGAATAGCACTGCATAATACTGAATCCTTATTGAACAGTCCCACAAGTGTTTGAGTTGACAAGCTAGCTTAGCTAGACTAAACCAATGGCATATTAGTATACATATAATTATATAAATTAATTATAGTCACTACAAATGAAGATCCAAACTCACATGGTCACTACTACTGCGCCGTCCGATTTGACTTTGAGAAGAAGTCATCCCCATATTCATACCCATGCTCATACTAGTCTTTGAAGCAGAACTATCAATGTTGAGTAGAGCCGATGAAGCAGTGCCGGCAAACAATGGCAAAGGGTGTAAAGAACGGTCACGATGAGCTCCACTTGCCAGGTGGTGATGATGATGATGAGAATGGGTGGTTGCAGGGATCCGCCACATAGCGAGCGGGCTACCGTTTATTGTAGGACGATGATGATGGCTGTGTTGGCCAAAGTTACTAGGACTACTAGTGTGATAAAGGCTGCTAGTAGGATTATAAGAGTACCTGTTTGTGCTGGAAAAAGAAGTAGGGTAGAAAGAGTTAGTACTAGAGCGTTGATGGTGAGGATAGTTGACGAGATTGTAGAGGTGCTGGTGGTGAGGATCAGCAGCCATCATGGCAGACTGAAGGTGTGCTCGCTTGGCATGCTGTCGCTCTCTTTTGTGAGCATTCTGATGCCCACCAAGGGCTTGTGAAGTAGGAAAATTTCTACAACAGTAGTGACATTCGAACTTCCTCCCGCTCTCCCCATTCTCCCCATTGTTGTTGACATTGGTGTCTTTAGTTTCCACATTGTTGTTGTTGTTGTTGTGAGAGCTGTCACCAGAGTCGGAGTTCTCGGTGGCTGTGGAGGACGAGGAGAAGTCGATGCCAAAAAGACGAATACCGGAGGCGGAACTAGCAGCGGAGGATTTATCCTTATTAGTTGCTGGAGCGGGCCTAATGAAGGGCAGTTGGGAAAAGGAGTCTACGTTCATGAAATCATGTGTTTGATCTGTTGTGCTTGTTGTTATTAACTTGTCCATTTGAAATTGTAAGGGTACTAGACCAGATTATATATATGTGATATGTCTTCGCAGATGTGATTTTTGTTGAGGTTATATCAATGTTGAAGTTCAGAGTAAAGTAAAGTCTAACAAGGAAGGGTAGGGTAGGGAAGGGAAGGGTGGGCAAGGAGGCTAATTGAAAAGAATGAATAGAGGACTATGTAGAGATTGAATGATGGTCAGATGGTGTAAGAAAACAGATTAAATGGTGGGGTCTTAGGTAAGGGAAGAAGATGTATGTTGTAGTTGTATACCGCATGCATAACTCGGGGCCTCTTGTATAGTTGTATATATGAATCTATTTCCTTTTCTATGAAAAAGAAAAGAATATATTCATGACATCGGGAATAGTAAAATTGGATCATTTTATAGATAACTTGATGAAGCCCGTATGATATACGGGACTCATATTAATATTTGTAAAACACCAATAGTAATAGTAAGGATGATATTCTTATTCCTAATTCAAATAAAGTTCGCTTTTTCAGTATTCTTATCCTATTTTTGTTTCCCAAAATTGTAGCAATTTTATGAAGTACAAATTGTAAAACTTTATCCTGACGATATATATGAGCATCCCACTTCAATTTCATGGAAAAGAGAAAAACAAAACTATCTTTATATCTTGTGAATTTGAAATTTAAAAAGAAAACATATTACGTACCTTCTCCAAAAAAAAAAATCCTCCCATTTAATCATCAGTCATACTATTTTAAAGAAATATAAGAAAACATCGAATACACCGTTTGTGATGATCATCTATTCGTAAAAGCCATATGAAAAAAATATATTCATAAGCTATTGAATGTGTCACATTGAAACATCTCATACACAATAATGATTATTATGCTGCTTATAATCTTAATAATAATAAAAAATAACAACATTAATTATAAAGACAAAAAATAAAAACATAATAAAAAAATAAATACCATCACATTTGAATTTGAAAAAAAATGTGTAAAGCTAACTTTTAAGAACTCGAAATAAACTGAAAAGTTATGCATCAAATGCAGCGCCCATCTAAGTGTCAAAGATATCGTTATATACTTATTAAATAGTAGTATGCCCCTTTGATTCGATACACTGATACACCTAACATGTAAAATGCTTTTTGTACACTATTACTATCAGGTGATGCATGAGCTGACCATACACCTTAATGAAACACGTTCTTTATTAAGCATTAAAAAAACTCAATGAAACATATCACCATTTAGAAAAAAAATCATTTTACATTACTGTTGGGCATGAAATATTGCTAATGTTCTCTTTTCTTGGAACTTTAGAAGTATACTAATGCATCACCTTAATTATAATCTAAAATACTTTCGCATGATCCACTTCCAATGTATCTCAAAACCACGAAAAATATATATATTCTTCGTTTTCACATGACACCTTACTTACATAAATGCTACTCCCTCCATTTCTATTTATTCTTCTTACTTTCCTATTAAATTGGGAAGTTTTCATCTATTCTTCCTACTCTATTTATGGTAAGTTTTTGAGTGTAAAGTCACCAAGTTGTCCTAATAAAAACTCTCATTTACATAAAATGCCACTACATACCCCACCACTTACCTTTACTTTAGCATATTTTATTCTAACCCACCCCACTTGCTTCTTTGTTTATTATATATCCACCCCACCCACTTGTTGCTTTATTATTGTTTATTTAGTTTCTTAGTTTTTGTGCAAAAGGACGTAAGAAGAATAAATAGAAATGGAGGGAGTACATAATACCTTGAACTTATATATCTTAGAAAAGTAAAGGTAAAACTGAAGACACAAAATAAAAGAAATATTAATTGATAGAATTTAAAAATTGTAGAGAGTAGTAACAGGCACAATAATAGTTTACAATATTAAACTTGTATTCCACCCAAAAAAACTTGCAAAATACAGAAAAAACTTCATGTAGTAGCACATACGACACATGATCCTAACTGCAAATTGTATTATATAGAATTGTACATTTCTTTAGAAAATTGTAAAAGTTACCCCATGACTCCGTGAGTCTTTGATGATCGTCAGTTTACCTATAAAGTCTACTCATTCGTAAAAAAAAAAATACTTTTTTTCAAAAAATACAATCAATCACAACGAAAATGCAAAAATGCATGCCACACAAACCTATATGTGAATAAATGAAAGAATCATCTAATGATTTCAGTATATTTTG
>CAAKMY010113747.1:0-13011 GCA_901111285.1 Corrigiola litoralis | reverse complement strand
GGATTATTCTAAACCAATCTTCCTTCTTTTTATTCTCTGCTTATGTACTTCATCCCTTGATCATTTCATACTTCTTAGTTGCTATACTTGTTTTTTTTCTTTGTTGGGCTTGGGGCTGACATGGCTGCCCTCTTCTATAATACGGAGTACTACTATTAGTCATGGGATGACCCAATACTGCATTTTACATTGGCTTCAGCTTGTTTCTCCTTTCTGTTTGCATTTGGTCGCCATTCTTCTTCCCGTTATGGAGGGCTGAAATGCTATTCCGTGTGGCGATGTCCTGGATTGTGGTGCCTGTCTGCCTGAAATTTTTATGACATTGGTCCCGTCAATATGCTGCTATTTTGAATTTCTGCCTTTCGGTACAGGCAGAATCTGAGCTTGTTAAAATCGATATCAACTGCAATATCCAAGGTGATGTTGTGCTAGAATGTACAAGCCTCCATAGTGATATGGAGCATGAAGACATGGTTTTCCGTATCATGTTCAATACATCTTTTATAAGGTCCAATCTATTGATGCTGAATCGAGATGAAATTGACACATTGTGGAACACAAGGGATCACTTTCCGAAGGACTTCAGAGCAGAGGTTTGTAAATTATGCCGGTTGTTGGTTTTATTTTGTGCTTGGTATCAGCTGATGTGTTTTCCAACTGCCTAATGAAAAGACTTGCCTTTGCTCTTCCTCTCATAATTCAGGTTCTGTTCTCAGATATGGATACCCCTGCTTCTGTTGTTGCTCCAAATTTGTCTTGCTTTGAGGAGGAGGGTCTTCCCATGGAAGCCTTTGCGAAGGTTCAGGAGTTCTTCAGTCACGTGGATTGGCTAGACTCTAGAGCAGATGCTGCTCTCAGTGTGATGCAAAAAATTTCTGCGTCTCGTAGCTCTCGTGAAAACATGGACTTTGCAGCTGTTTCAGGTACTGAGAGTAGCACCCCAGTGCATAGATCGAGCCCTCAGAAGCCCAAAGAGGAGCTTAATTCTAATATTTGCCGCAATTCCAAGGAGTTGGATAGACTGGACATGCTTGCATTAGAATTATTAAAGGAGTGTAATTTGGGTGGAAAGAATGTTGAATCGAACAATTTTCAGGTTCAGCCAGACCTATATCAGTCTGCTGTTACTGCTCAAAAACTAGCTGAAGCTCCTCATACAAGCATGCTTTCAAATGCACCGAGTGTATCCCAGGAAAATGATACGAGGCCTCATGGAGATACAAAAGATGGGAAGATAGCATCAGCAGTTCCTGTCCTTTCAGAAGCAACCTGTTCCATTTCGCCTTCTACTCCGTCCCTTCTCCCTTCTCAGCAAGCTCCGTTGACTTCAGCAGACAATGCTTCAACATCTTCTCATGTTCTTGTGTCTCGGCAACCTCATAGAGAAAAGTTAGTGGTGCAGTCGCCTCGTAGTCATGCCAATACAGGCCTTGAAGATGCATTCCCATCATCAGCATGTCCTCCTCATTCTGAAGCAACTGCTGAACTGCTCCCTAGCTCTCCTGCTCTCAAAGATTCAAGCTTTAGAAAAGAACTTCAACCAGCAACCTTATCTCATTCTCCAGCTACTCCCTCAAAACAGGGTCCATCTCTAGGAGCAGGGTCTCCATTCCCATCACCTCAAAAACTTCCTTCCACACCTTCAAGAGCAGAGTTGACCATTGGAGCTCCCCCTTCAGATAGCCCAGCACCAACTTCCACTCCTTCCCCTCTGCCACTGACACCGCCTCGTCCTATGTCATTGACTCCTCCTGAACCAGCTTTAGCTGAAAATTCAGCTCTTGGAGCCGGAGGTCAAACACACCCTCTGCCAACTATGCCTGGCGTGTCCACTCAACAATCAAACAATAACTTGTCTAAAGTTAGACCTCCCCCACCCCCACCACCTCCTACGCATTTTTTGGAAGGTAGTGCAGGAAACTCTGGGAAACCTCCTCCCTCAGTTGCTCCTTCGTCAAAAGATAACTATGGACTAGTTGGACCTCCCCCAGCCCCACCCCCTCCTCCGCAGTCAGGATCTTCAAGATCTTCTGCAGCACCACCGCCACCTCCTCCTCCTGGTTCTGGACTTGCATCTGGACATTTGGATAAGTCACAAGCTTCCTCATCTGTTCCTTCTGCACCTCGATCCTCTGTTGCTTTTGAGAAAGGAGATTCAAAGACTGGCGCTGGAGCGCCTGCACCTGCTCCAGCACCACCTGTAAGTTCTATTAATACCAAGGGACTTGGGCGAAGCCTTTCGCGCTCTTTAGGACCAAAAAGTCCTCAAACCAAAAAATTAAAACCGTTGCATTGGTTGAAGTTAACCAGAGCAGTTCAAGGAAGTCTTTGGGCCGAGAATCAAAAGTCTGGTGAAGGCTCAAAGTATGTTTTGCTTGGCAAGAAATATTTCCTCCAACTACGGAGCCATACTTTTTGGTGTTTGTTGTATATGTATTATTATATATAACATGTGAGTTTGTCATCATTCCAGGGCACCGGAGATTGACATGTCAGAACTGGAGAATCTCTTCTCTGCCTCAGTTCCAGTTGCAGATCGTGGAGCTGCCGCTGGACAGGCTAGGCGTAGTGTTGCTGGGCACAAACCTGAGAAGGTTCAATTGGTGAGTATAAACTGCTGCTTTGTCTTTTGGGTTCCGTCTGTGACAACACAGAACTGTTCAGCAAACAGTGATTGTTATATGTTGAAATAATTAAGGTGGTGGGGATTGTGCATGTTGGTTTTAAGATGGAAGAGTCTTGTTGCCCTCCAAATTAGCAACATTATATAAATCCTCAGTGTCATGCTCCTGCAGTGAAACTGCACTCTTATGTCAAGGCTTTGTATATTGAGGCAAATTGATATTTTTGCAACTTTTTCGTTTTGTTTTAAAAGAGGGTATGCCATTTTTTTGTGATCAACTTATAGCTCATGGAAATCGATAAAAGCAGACCTGGTTCTCATAATTGAAAAGGAATCTAGAACATTATCTGAATAAATGTGCTGGGAAAAAGAATAACTAACAAGGAAATAAAACAGTATATATATATATATGGGCAAATTTCTTCAATTCAAATCCGCAAAGGAGGACCAGTAGTGCTCCTAAGCATTTCAATCACAAAGGTGCACAATTCCTGTCGCGACAGGGAAATTGGAATATTCGTGAAAGCTCCATTAGCTGTCGCCCAAAAAGAAGCAAGATATACAACCCCTCCCCCGCGCATACCCCAAAGAATGACTATTTCTAAGAATAACCGAGAATTGCACTCCATCCAAGCGAAATAATAGTCTCGAGCACAACTTCTCTAGAGGAGGCGTTGTCCATGCTATCAAGTTCAGCTCCAAGGAGAATAGTATACAATGTCACCGAAGAGTACAATTATGTCTAGTTCATTCCCTCCTTCAAGCAACTAGCTCATCTCTAGAAGGAATAATCTAGACATAACCTTGAATGAATCTGGCCGCATTGCCCTTTGCAACCTCAGCCAAACAAAGTTGACAATGATGCCCTTATTATCAGAAGAATGGAGTCCAGATAGCATTCAGGACCCGAGAAGCATCATCGAGAACTGATGATCTGGTCTCTCGTAAAACCCTCAAGGTCACTGTGGCGTAGGCATGATGAGCTACAGTAGTAGGGATGACTGATGACTCACGAACTTTGTTGCTAATAATAGGTTTTTTTATTTGTTCCAGGAGCATTTGCTTGTTGTATTTTTGGCTTCTATATATATTTTATTTTTGCAATCTATGTGATGTATATGCCTTTCTCAAGATTAGCAACCTCCATGTTGTCCATATCACCTCTTCATGTTCTTTCATAGCTTGATTCACACATTATTGTTTGTTGCAGATCGATCATCGAAGAGCTTGTAATTGTGAGATCATGCTCTCAAAAGTTAAAGTTCCAATACGAGAATTAATGGTATGCTCAGTCCTTTTTGAACTGCTGCTTTAATTTGAACTGCTCCTTTGGTGTATCATTCCCATTATCAGGAGGGGTACTATGGTTGTTTTCTATGTCAGGGGGTGTTACTTTCATGGTTTTGTGAATTTCCGACAATTAAAGGAATCGCCTTGAGCTTCTTCAATGAAATGAACTTTTAAATTTGTGTGATATTTTTAAACATTGAAAAGAGGTAGCCTGCACAGCCATGCATTGTAACTTGTAAGTTGCATATATTTGCCTTGATGGACTGACCAGATATGTGTTTATTTGATTTACGAATGCTGAGTTGGTAGTTATGTGCAAATTTGCTAGATGCAAAGGTCAGGTCTATTCCACATTTTTAGATTTGATGCTTCCTAAAGTTTGGCGCACTACTCTTTGTGCTGTATGAATAGGGGTCTCAAAATAGTGGCATTATGTGTGTTTGTCTTAGCTATTGCACTTGGTTAGATATAGTTCACTAGATTTGTGTTTGGAATTAGGGTTTCTCAGCATGTAGTTTATGGGCTAGTTGACATATATGCGCTTGTTTGGTCTGATGACTTCATTGCCTTTTTTCTGATTTATCTTTATCTGGTATACTGTAAATAGTGCGAGTGACCCTCAAATTTCTCTCTTTTTCTGAAGGAAGGTTTTGCTCTCTTATTTAATATTATAAAACCGTTCTTATCGACGAATCTCTTCGTTAACCCAAAAAAGAAAATTTATGAAGCCAAACACATATTTAAAATCAGCTGAAATTTGAATTACTACATTTGCTATTTTAAACTTCAGTTATAACTTCTCATTATCATTTTCTGCAAGAGGAACTTCAGGATGTTTTTTGGTGGAAAGTCTAGTACACATGTATAGATTCCATCAAGGGCTTATGATGAGCAGGGTGGGCAATTTTGGAGAAAAGTTCGAGAGCATCTTCTGTGACCCGGTTTTAAGTGGAATATGGATGCCAAAAACACCTTTTCAGGTGCGGGCTTTCGTTCGACTATGGTCTAGGGAGAGTTGATACTAATGATGTGTTACAGTAGCGTAGACTACCACTGTTCTTACACCATCTCGCTGCTCTTAGACCATACCACTACTCTTCGGATGTCTGTGTTATGTCACTTATGATTTGAGTTTTGAGAATGGTCCCATCTTTTGTCTACATTGTGACCTCATATTTTCTCTTTGGCTCCAGTTATTCAGCAGTTGTAATGAGCATTAGGTTTGTCCTGAGATCAATAGTGGATCCCCACATGACATTTGTGGGGCTGGGATGGTAAATTACTTTGGAGAATGACGGTCTGCTTATTTTGCTATTTTCTGTTGGATGGAGCGGAACTCTGGTAGTTTTTTCAGTATTTTACACTCAATAGGTTTTATTTGAGGTCGGGTAGTATGTTTAGCCTTATTTATATGGGATAAGGATCAACCAATAACCCATGATGTTTCCTTATTCTATTTATGATATCCTTCTTTTCTCTATTGACAAGTAACCATGATTCAGCTGGACTGCATTCAAGCAGTACTAATTGTATGTAATACCTATAGAAATAAAAAATATGAAACTCATTGCAGTTGTACTTCAATGGGTGTGCCTTAGGTCTCTAGTCATCTTTGGAGGAGGGGGCTTTTCTATTTTCTATTTGTCTCCCCTGTCCCAGTTATAATTGGGCTTTGTTGCTAAACATTCTGTACATGTTCCTGTTTAACGGTGGTACACTGGCATCTATTGGAAGATGGCAATTCTCAATAAAGACTTAAAACAGATTTGAAAGTTGTACCTGGAGGTCAGGGTTTTGCTTTATTGGTTATCAAGAGCTTTGCTTTGGAGAAGCAGCTAATACTCTGTAGCGGAATGTCAAAAAATTGAACATTGGTGCTTTTGGCATCTTTTTCGAACAAGCATTAATTTGTTAGCCAAGGCACAGGTCTTGGATGTTAAGGAGCAAAATAGACTGTCTGTGGTGCATAGATGGATGAGATCGAAAATTAAAAATAAGAGGTTGGTTCTTGATGACGAAAGGCTAAGTACCATTAGATCAAAAAGGGAGATCTAATGCCAACATTTACCACATGGTGTCCATCAATGGAATGTACTATCAGGTATACGCAATTTCTAGGAGTTGTTTTAGAAGGTATCCTCGACGAGAGAGGCAGTCATGCGCTTTGACCTGTACAAGGAAGAGCGTCCTTATAGATCATCTACTAATATGAGTGGCCTTTCTCTTGATTCCATTACCCTAGAGGATGTGCTATACATTAAATCTTCTTGTCTGGAAGAGGAAGTTTGCAAGGCTATCAACCCTGATATGTTAACTCACTTCTTGCACCATTATCTGGTCGTTGTTAGAGGGGAAGTATTAGGTGTCGTTATTGATTTCCATGACGAGTAAACCTTCGTGAAGTGTTTCAGTGCGACCTTCTGAAGTTCGATCCCTAAAGTCTGAGGGGTGGGGGGTGAGTTGACAGAGATTTCAAGAACTTTAGACCCTACTAGAGGTTTGTGTCAACGTGACCCGTTTATCTCCTCTTCTTTTCGTATTGGCTGTGGATTAAAGAGATGAGCTAGAGAATCGAAGTGGGTCTTCTAGAAGGCATCTCAGATATGCAGAAAAAGTATCCTCTTAATATTCCTACTGAGTTCTTCACTTGCTGGTGAACCTGATTCCTCTCAAAGTTTGTAAGGGTAACTTGTGTTTTTGAGGTGCATCCTTCTCATGTTGGGAGTAAAGGTCAACTTGAACAAGGGTGGGCTCATTCTAATTTTTAGCATTCTCTAGGTAACTTCTCTTGGTATGGACTGTTACCTTCATGCTATGTAGAAGTTACATGTGGGTGTCCTCTCAAGTGTATTGTTTTTGGGGTTTAATAGTCGTTACGTTTTAGGAATGGCGTGCAAAGGTTGAAATTAGAGCTCTTGTCTAGAGGGGGTATATAAACCTATAGCACCTTGTCCTACATGCGTATATATTTCATGTTCATCTTAATCATTAGTGCTAGAGCGGCCTAAATTGGAGATATATAAACTGACCCTAAGTGCAAGCCAAGGAGGAGTAATAAAAGGACCTTCATTGGGTTAAGTAGGAATAATGTCTTCCCTAAGGAGGATTTGTGATTCTGGACGTTTGGTGATGAGACTTCGAAGGTCATGATTACCATAGAATGTGGCGTTTATGATTTCTCTTTCTAAAGGCATCTTAATGATTTATAAGAAAGCTTAGTTTATTGGCTTTGGAGTTACTTCCGTTGAAAATTCATTGGAATATATACTGTTGAGTTTGGCTGTTTTTAGTTTACTATATCCTAATGAAAGGGAATTCTCACAAGCTGCCCCAAAAAGGCCCTTCTCAAAGCTTGCTTCTTTGCTTCTCGCTACAGAAATATCGCGATATCTTAAAAGCAAAAACTTAGTTTATCTAGTCCTAGTTTGTGCCATGATGGTGAAGAATCTGTTAACCACCTTTTGCTCTCTTGTCATTTGGCACTTATTGTTGACTTTATCTAGTTTGAGCTAGGTTTAAACTCATAAGATCATAGATGTCCTCGTGGTTTGGAAAAAGAGGATGAACAAGGTTAGATGGTAGAAGTTTGGAAGATGGTTCCATGTGTGGAAGTAATGGAATCACCCGCTTGTTGAGGGTATTTCTCCCGTCCGTAAATATTTGAAAGTATGTTTGAAGCTCCCTTATAACTGGAGTCGAGTTTTTTCATTTAAATTGGAACTTGTTTTTTCTTGATTCGTAATAAAAAAATGTTTATGGTGTATTTGGCTCAAGCGGGATCCCCAGGATTGTTCCGGGAAATTTCCGCATTTAGAGTTTGCTTCGGGAATGGATCATCTCTTTAGTTTCCTTTGGGATAAATTCGTGGGTGCTTTAAGGGGTGTTCCAATTGCTTCACATTGGGAATCGGGCCCTTAGAAATTCTATATTTAGGAGGACTTCTTATCCTCTGTTGCTTTTCGATTTAAATAACATATTGTTCTTCTATAAAAAAATTGGTAGCTAGGGCATAACATTTGTTCTTTGCTTCCCTTTCATACATGTGGATTAGCCCATGGTATCCTATTGCTCTGAGTCATTATGTTTAAGGTAGCAGTAGCATTCAATATAAGGATTTGTCATTTACTATACTTCTTTGTACTTGAGAATGCAGGGTTCAGTGCTTTCACTTGAAGATTCTTCTTTGGATATTGATCAAGTTGATAATCTCATAAAGTTTAGTCCAACCAAAGAGGAGATAGACTTACTTAAGGTTAGTAGTTTGTTGTTAGCTAAGTATCTAAGGAAGAATAAGATCTAAGCTAATTCTTGAGAAATTCAGCTGTACCATTAATTTTCTAGAAGGAAGCTTGAGCCTTTTTTAATCGTAATTTCTAATGCTGATCAATGAGTTACTAAATTAATCCGACTGCTTTGTTTAGCTAATATATATGCTTTATCTTTGTGTTCAGGGATACACAGGGGAGCCTGATAAATTAGGGAAATGTGAACAGGTTTGCTGCGTTCTTTTAGTCTTCAATCTTTGTTTTACTCAGGAGATGCTATAGACATCTAAAAACTTTATCCTGTGCACTACCAGGATGATTTTACCTTTGATCATGCTTCGATGCATTGTCTATGGGTCTCTTCTTTTCCTTTTCCTGTTCTGTTAGGGTCTCATTTTGTGAGTTTTAACGTTAATGGACTGAGCTTCTGTTGCTTCCACCATTAACTACGAAATTGTTTTTGTTAGATTAAATAAAAAAACATCTTGTTGTAGCTTTTGTGTTCCTCTTTTTCAAATTTAAACAACGTCAAAGCAGTTTGAACGTGGACCATTTAGTCCTCTGAATGTTAATGGACTGAGCCTAAGCTTGCTAATTTTAAAGTAATTAAAAAAGTTTGAGACAACAGTATCCTCTAAAGTGTATTATCTGTTGGTCTTGTATCTATCAGCTTAGAGAATGAGGCTGTACTCAACATATTTGGCAACATCAATATTAGGAAGAATGTAATGCTTTTTTTACCTTTCGTTCTTAGAGCAATAATAAGTGTTTATTAGCTTATTCATTTTCATGCAGTTCTTTCTGGAATTAATGCGAGTGCCAAGAGTTGAGGCTAAGCTGAGGGTTTTCTCATTTAAGATGCAGTTCAAGAATCAGGTCAGTCAATAGTGTGATTGATCCATGCTGGTTTGTGAAGACTCTGTTCTGCAAATGTTTGATTACTGGTCTGTGGTCCAGGTTTCTGATCTCCGGGAGAGCCTTAACACTCTGAATTCTGCTTCAGATCAGGCAAGTAAATTCCTATGGCTTAGAGCCTCACTTGTAATGTTGGTTATGATGTACAATTAATATTCTAGGGCAAAGATTCAGTAATCTTTGTCATACTCATTATCTTCTACACTTAAGAGATTGTGATATAACACCAACTAGTGAAGTAACATGTTGCGCTCATCAGATCCGTAGTTCAGTGAAGCTCAAAAAAATTATGCAGACAATACTTTCTCTGGGTAATGCGTTGAACCAAGGCACAGCTAGGGGTAAGTTGAATTTGTTTTGCTTTTACGCAGCATAATGATTGATCTTGATTCTAGCTTTAAAGTCGAGTATGTTAAATCTTCTGTAATAATCCATGGTGAATCTTTTTTATGTGTTAGCTAATAAATAAAAACACGAAAAAGAAAATGTTACTTTAAGTTTGAAAAATATTTCATCCTCGTGCCCCGAACGTTGTCATATGCTTTCCTCAAATGGTGACATGGCATTCACTTTCTCTATTTGGTTGATTTTAGAGAGCTACAATTTTAAATAGATATATTTTATGGAATACTGGACCAACAGTTGCTAATAGAATGAAAATTCACCATTATCTTCCTCCTACTTAATTGAAAAAAAAAAAAACAGATTCAAGGAGGTTCTTTCAGTACCCCTCCCCCCAATAGCTAACAGGCTGCTTCTTGAAGTCTCTTGATTGAAAAGCAGACAAATGAAACCTCCTATACAGCAGAAGGGATAGTTTCTGATATTATGTAGATAGCTACAAGCCATTGTATGTGTGGTTCCTTTCGTAATAAAGTGAACATATGAAAATGATTCAAATTGCTACTAGTATCTTTGCTGCTTCAATGTGTGATATGTGAACAACTTAGATGTGAATATGGAAAGAGTGTCCCATTTCTAAAAATAAAGCATAGACAGTTAGTATGAAGGGAACTTGGATAGATTGTGGGGCAGTCCATAAAATGTTGGTATCAACCTACAATAATTCACCACACATAAGGGTCAGTGTGTTTGGTTGACATTCCAAAGGGTTTGGGTTTGCATTTTTTGTGTTGGTGCTAATCTAGCCATTCTGGTTCTCTGCTGTATTTAGATTTTCTTGTGCCCTGCTAATGTTTTAATATTTTTATGTTGTCAGGCTCGGCTATTGGTTTTCGACTGGATAGCTTGATGAAGCTCACGGAAACCCGTGCACGGAATAACAAGATGACTTTGATGCATTATCTTTGTAAGGTACAGGACAGCTGAGTGCCTACTTTAAAGGAGATGCCTTGCTGATATTTAATTTTTCTTTTTTCTTGAAGTTTTTCTTGCTGGACAGAAGTTCTGTTTTTTTTTTTTTTATTATTATTAATAAGTAATTTCATTGAAAACCAAAGAGACTTAAAGTATAGACCCAATCTGAACACATCTGCTAGGAAGAGTGTAAAGACATGCACATCATGTGCGAAGTTCAGAACAAACTAGCTAGTCTCATCTAATTTTTTCAATGATTTCCAAAGTCTATATTGGTACAAACAATACAGCAAATCATTAACCAAATGTCGCCACTGCAAAAAATCGAAGCGCCATGAGCAGATTCTGGATGAAGATATACTAACTTTCATCAAATAACTACCCCATTTCAGAACCAGGTAATCTCCACCGGTCAAGGCTCTCCGATCCCTAAACATATGTGGTGTGAGAAATTGTTGGCGTCAAAGTACACTGGTCTGATTGTGTACAATTCCAAAAATGACTAATCGATGCTCAATTATTTATGATACACTCCAATGTAAGTATCCTGGGAAGATGGGTCCCTTTGTCGAATTCCTCTTTTAGCCATGAAGCGAAGATTTAAATCATTATTAATAGTCATTGAATGAGGAAGGGGGGTTGGGAGTCCTGACGGTGGTCAGTGACATAAGCTAGTTACTTTTTGTGTGCTTACTTCTTTTGTAGTCTTTTTGAGCACTCACACTAATAGGAAGGGACATATTTAGATATGAAGAAGTGCTACTTTATGCACATGGGGCATCCTTGCTCATGAGCGTAACATTGCTGCTAATGGACCTATTAAAGCAACTAAAAGAAGTATTCTTGTTCATGGCTTCTGAACATGTGAATGTATCTTCTTCCTGTTGACACTCTTTTTCATGGCTTCTGAATGTATGCATTTGTCTTCTTCCTGTTGATGTTAGGTGATTGCTGAAAAACTGCCGGAGCTTCTAGATTTCTCAAAGGATATTACCAGCACGGAACCTGCATCAAAGGTATAGCTGTCAGTAAATAATAGCATAAGCTCCTAAGTTTTTGCAGAGTTGCTGACCAGTTATTTATCACCAGATCCAACTAAAATTCTTGGCAGAGGAGATGCAAGCTATTAACAAAGGACTGGAAAAGGTTGTTCAAGAATTGTGTGTGTCAGAAAATGATGGGCCTATCTCTGAGGGATTTCGGAAGGTAACTATACACAACTGAAATTTTTATGGAAGTTTGCCTGAGTTTTCAGCTGATCAAAGGCATCCAAGGTAATTTTAATAGTCTTGATTGACACCAGTAGATGCCATTGGCTTACCATTGTATAGTGAAATAGAGTTTTAGTACCTCTCGAAAGTTTTGTGGTCTTGTACATCCTTGTCTAGACCCTACCTTTAGCAAGAGCCTTGTGTTTGGGTTGGTACAGATGTTTTTATCATTATTTGGTGGTTAATTGGATATGGTATCTGTATACGTCACAGAACAGGTTCTTCATGTGGAATGAACTAGATGAGTGAAGGGCAAGATATGTTCAAGCTTACCTTTACCCAGTTAAGACTAGTACATAGATGTTTTCAGATAAATCTACAATGGGAAAACACAAGGTAAAATATTGAAAAGTACTCACTGCAGTGATCAATGTAATATTAAGAGCTAATTTCTGTCTGAAAAGCTGAATTTGTCTCCGTGAATGTAGAACTATATTTGTCATGTTCAACCCCTTTGCTTTGGTTCATCCCGTGGGCTTGATTTTTTTCCCTTTTTCAGAATCTGAAGGAGTTCCTCTACATTGCTGAGGCAGAAGTGCGGTCATTGGCATTACTTTACTCCGGTGTTGTATGTCTGAACCTTAAACCTTATTTTGGTATTTGCTTTGTTTGGTCGTTGTCTTCCTGTATAAGCTCATATGCTCTTATTTCAGGGCAGAAATGTTGATGCTCTGATTGTCTACTTCGGAGAAGATCCTTCTCGTTGCCCATTTGAGCAAGGTACTTTCTCTGGACTTGTTCCTTTTTTTTGTGGTGGGGGAAGAGAGCTGTAGATTTTGTAGATGTTGCAACTTTACTTGCGATGTTCTTTTATTGTAGTTGTTGCAACTTTGCTGAACTTCACGAAAATGTTCGACCGAGCACGGGAGGAGAACTGCAAGCAACTGGAGCTTGAAAAGAAGAAAGCTGAGAAGGTTTGAGAAAATCAGAGGTTAGCAGCTCAAGGGGGTCCGGATATTACGATCCATAGTCCTGAGTGTGGACAAAACAGAGGATGAAGTAAAATCTATGCCGATGCCTATCAATGGACGGAAAGGATTCTCTGCGCCAGTAATCCATCGTTCCAAGAATCAACTCAAGCCAGAGATTGGGAGCTCTGACAAATGCTATTTCATTACACTGTAAATGTCTGGAATCTATGTATCTTTGCTAGTGCACAAATTAGGATCACAAGGGGTGTTCTTCTTTGGTTACATTTTATTCATATCTGGTTTTTAGAAGCTCAAAAGCTTTAAGTTTGGCTAATCCAATTTTTAGGCCATCTTCATTTAATAAATCAAAGTGTTTACTGTCCCCCCCCCCCTCCTCCTCCCTCTTTTTTTTTTTTTTT
>CAAKMY010113682.1:415-15307 GCA_901111285.1 Corrigiola litoralis | reverse complement strand
ACGCTCCAACGATATCCAATTTCCGTTCATGTCCATAAGATGTGACTTGTTTTACGTTGGCCGTCACACGCCTACCGCAACTCTCCTCCTTCATCCGGGCTTGGGACCGGCAGTGGATGTCGCAGGCCGACACCCACAGGCGGAGTTTGAGTCACTGACTACAAGTACCAACAAATTTACGTTGTTGTGTCTGAACAGTGTTTTGGATATCCGTTATCTAGCTCTGGAGCTTATGCACTAAAGATGTATATACATCCTTGATTTTTGTCTATTGTCATTCTCTTGAGAGCCAGTATCTCTATCTCATGCATACAGAATATTAGAAAAAGATTGTACTTTAAATTAGCAGTGAGAGAGCCTTGTGAAGTAATACCCTTTGATAAACTGGTCAGCTCAGAGGCCCTATTCTCAAGTGGCCAGAGGCAAATAATACTAGAAAGCCAACTGTCAGAAAGTTTGCTCAACTTTTAGTTACATGATGTTGTAACTTCTTTATACTTGGGGGAAAATAAGGTTGAGTTTGGAATCGCCGCACCTTGCTCGATTCTCAAGTGCGCTGTGTTAAGGAATGAAATAAACTGGGAATTAGGGGCCAATATATAGGATTAAACCCAGCACGATGATGACCCAGCTCCCCAACTGTGGTTGTAGCCATCGCCTTTTGAGCCAGTGGCCATGTTGTTGAATTCCCTTCTTCTTCTAGGAAGACTTGGTTCCTACTTCCTAAGTCACTGGATCTAGTGCATGTGTCATATGAGTTTTTTTGCAGACGTTTGGAATAGAAAGTCTTTTTCATGACAAATGATATGGGAAATAAGATCAATAGGCTGCAATGCATTATTTGCTTACAGCTCGGGTTTTATTACTTTGATATAATGGTACTTGATATCTGTTGTTCCACATCTGAGGTTATGCTCGGGATCCATGAACAACTTGAAATCATCTTTAGATAAATTAGTCATTGCAAGCTGGTCTAGTAATTTATCTACCGAATATATTCTCTGGGCCTCACTATAAAAGTATGAAGTTTGTCTCTGGAGAGGAGAAAGGCCATTAAGGTAACGGAAATGTAGAAAATTACTGTATTAGGAGTATATGGTCCCCAACACCTGAAAATTTAGCAGTACTGCACTCTTCTAGTTCTCCCAGAAGCACTTTCTCTTTCTATTGCCTGACAGCTTGATTTCCTTCCATTTCTTTCTTTATCAAAGCACACCACAACTTCACGTATATATTTCTTCTTATTTGATAACTTGATTTGTTGGAACTAAGTTATTGTTTAGATCAAAAGGACTTGAGGAGGTTAGGTGTCACTTAAGCCGATGTGTATAATTTTGTACACCAGGCTGATCCTACTCTGTTGAGGTGAGGCAATTTCTTGAGAGATAATAAGGAAAGAATGTATAACATAAAAATTGCAACATAGTATGTAAAGAGGAATAAAAGTTGTTATGATGTCTTCAGACTGCTCTCTCTCGCCCCTATTCTCTACTACTTGGCCCTATTTTGGCCCCTTGTTTGATGATATCAGCTTCCATTTCATTTTAGTTCCCCCCCCCCCCCTCCTATCTGCTAGAGGGACAAACATTTTCTAATTGTGAGCGTTTGTTTTTATATTGCTTGCGAGTCATCTGAACTGCTACACCAGTGTAATCTTCAAGATGTCTCACTCTATGGGGTGCTGGGTGGTGGTGGATTAGCTAGACAATAAGACAAAATGGAAACCTACAAGCTTTAAGAAAATATCTATTTATTTTTAATCATGTTTCTAATTGCAACCGCAATGGGAGAAATAAGGTAATTTGCTATACAGCGCTTGCGCTTCAGTAGAGAAAAGAGCTATTGAGACCTCGTGGCAAGGGTTATGAAAAAGTTATCTGGGCCTTCCAGAATTTTGTTCTCAGTTTAAATTGTCAATTTTGATTGATGTCCATTCAATAGTCTGGTGTAGATGTTTCCTAGGCTAGGGTTGACAGTTCCTTGAGATTTGTACTCCTTCGTCTTCTTGATATGCCATTTTTGGAGTTGGCACTTGGCTCAGTGATTAGGAAGCATGGATCTTGAGATTCTTGACAGTCTTCATACTTCTGTAACTATCGCCTATTTTGTTTTGTTAATTGCAAACTTGATTTTTACTTATTTCTGATTTTTGCCATTCTCGTTCATCAAAGCTATTACTGCTGAATTGAACTCACATTAGACCTTGAAGAACTGAATCTGCAAGTGAATTAGTGTGAATCTTGGTTTGGAGCTGGACACGAAGAGTACATTGATGGCATCAAGTTGCATCAGCGATTTTCATCCCACCATACCTTTTTTCTAATGGACATTTCTTGCAAGTGGGTCTATCTCTGTACCTAGTTCATCAACTGGAAGATTGTAGAAGAAAATTCAGAACTTTGTGATAGTGAGGGTGGGGAGGAAGATAAAACCAGAGAGAGAATTGGTAAAACGCTCTATTTCTTTGTTATTTTTATTGGGAATATGAACCGGAGAAAATAAAGCTTAGGAAGTTGTGTGCAGATGTAAGTTGTTAGTCTCATAATCATGTTCCTATATATACATATATTTATAAGCAAAGCAAAATGTCTACAACGTCATATACAAAAATATGGAGGGAGAAATTGTAGAAAAAGGCAGTGGGTGAGTATTAAGGAGACAAGGCCCAAGGGATGCCTTAGTGCTGGAAAGGGAGAGTACTCTGATGAGGTGTGATTGGAAGTTGAGCATAGGTTGCACTTGGCGACAAAAGTATTCTTCCTGAAAATTCCTTTAATTACTAGCCATACACTACCAAAAAGGTTAATCAGCCTCCTTTTTCTGAATTGTCATCATGTGTGGGTTTTATCTAGTAGATTTATTGAAAAAATTGCTACTGTAATATTCTTTCGCAGAAATCGAGCTGTTTTCATTGGTTATTCACCTAAATATAAGCCCTGCATACATATAGGAAATACTTCAGAACTGGAACTGCCATCAATTGGTGTGAAGGCAGTTTAAACTAATTGTTTTTCTATTTTAGAACTGATGGTAAGCAAAGTTAATAAAAAGACTCCCACCATATGAGCTATGGAGACTTAGATGTATGTAGCCTTAGCTCTTTATTAAGTGGCTGTTTTGGATAGACGAGTCTTGATTATTTAGTTAACTGAATTTATTTACTTACTGCTGTTAGTATGTTGATAATTCCTTTGCATTGAATGATCTTATAGATGTCTTAGTGTTATACTTCAGACTAAAGTGTCTGTGAAAGCGGACACTTTCTAAATTGGAAGTGTTTATGCAGTTCAATTTGTTTATGCAGGGACTGGATCAAGTTTTTGTGTTACTTGCCCGAAATGCAAAAAGTTTTTCTGCCTTGACTGCGACATATACATCCATGAAAGTTTACATAACTGCCCAGGATGTGAGAGTTTAAGACATTCCAATCCAAATGTTGGTGAGGCATGAGAGATATGTACCTGGCTGTCTGTTACGGTGAGTTTCGAGACTCTTACTCTGGAAGACCTAGATATCTTAGAATTTCTACTATATCGAGCGGTTGTTCCTCAATGGTTCAGTTGCATCTATTGAGCTTGAGTCTTTGAGGAAAACAGTGGTATAGGCCTACCGCCTACACCACATGGTTGAGACTTGTAAACTGAATTTTGATATCTTCGTCTAACATCAGATGCACATGCCCTCGGATGCCGACATGAGTTCCTTCTCTCTTCCTGAGATAGAGTTGTCAGATTTTACTAATTTGAAGGGACAATACTATTGTTCTTTGTATGTGGGATGTGATGTCCTTTAGGAAGATAACTGCTGCAGTTTATATGCTTAAAGAAAAAAAAAACTGTTGCAGTTTATTGTGGTAAAGTGACTACAAGTAGAATTTTGGCCCGATGGGAGGGAAGGCAAGCATGAACTATAGAATTTGTATTCATGTTGTATTTTCAGTACTATTCCTGCTGCTTCAGCCTCTGCTTGTGTGTGGTCGAATCAAAGCAAAACGTGAAATGGGGTGTCAGTCTTCAGGTGGTGGCTTCCGGTGTATACATACAGTGCAAGTTACATGTCAGATCATCTAACCTTAATTTTATGGTTCGATCATCCTGTGTTATATTTAGAGCCAAAGGGTTGCTGGTAGACCTAGCAAATTGGTTGCCAGGTCGCGTTCAGGTCTGTCATTTTAGGTCTCTTCGATCCGGTGCCCTATATGCAGAAAACCAAAAGAAGTCCAGGGCTGGCGCGGCGCAAGGTAGGAAGCTATGATTCTGCATTTCAGTCTATGATGCCGCGTTAGGATCTGGTGTGACGTTTTTTAGCATTGAAGTTTTTAGAGATGAGAGTGCATCATATGGATTAATACGAATATATGTACTTTCTGTCTTTTTATACTTGTTCTTTCATTGAGGTCGATTTTTGACCTTTACATAACTCCTCAAACATATGGGTAAAAATAATCAAACTTGATGTTAGGAAAGTACATTTTATACGATACTAATGATATAGTTTCCATACCTTTTTTATGAGATTTTTGGTACTAAATTGATAGTCAAACGTTTTCTTCAAATTTGAGAAGGAACAAAGTACAGATGAAAGAAAGGTAACAGTGCTTGTTCCATAGAGACCAGGATTATATGGTTCGGTGGCCCGCTTGTGGCATATTTTTGGGTATATACGAGGCACAATGAGCAGTATAACGATACAAAGAGGATTGGCGTTTAGTTCACATCATCTAAGGGTGTGCCTGGCAAAAGTGACCGAAAAGGTATCCGAAATTTGAAAAGGTGACTGGAAATTTTGTCCTCGTAACCCAAGTAGCTTATTTTTCCAGTTAAGCTTTTGTTCCAAGTTGTGTTATCAAACAACCTTAAAATTCAAGGTGATTGAAAGTTTGGTTTTATAAGGTCGACTAGTCAAATAAGGTGCTTGAAATGACTTGTTAAACATATCCTCTTTACCACTTGGAGAAGACCTTGTATAACGAGTAATCAGTATGATAGGATTCTCTATAGTAAATTCTTATAGAGTTGGTAGAGTTTACCATAAATAATAGCATAACAAGTCGGATGTAAGCCAAAATCATCCAAGAGGGGAAAGTGTAATTTAAATTTATACTATTATGGTAAACTCTAGAATGAGGTTATCCCCAAATTGGGGATTATCAACCTAATACCATTAATTGTGATGCATATTAGGAAGACTACCCCCAAATTTGGGGATTATCAACATAAAGCTTGGGGTTGATGATAATTATTGGTAAAAGATTAGTTTGAGACTTGAGCTTTGAACTCATGCATCTATCTTTTCAGAAAATTAGCGAAATATTACATGTTATTCCGATAACATTAAATAACTTTTTACTTTTTCCTGTGGAATAAACCCTTGATGCATTCCTTAAAGTACTCTTCTTTGAAGTCGAATTTTCTTGAACCATATAACTCACGAAAAACCTCGTTTCGTCCCCTAAATAGAATCGGACAAAAATTGGCATGAGACATCCTAAACACATATACTAAAGAATGAAACAATAAAATTGCCAAAAAGTAGCTTTGGTGTGGCCCTAACCATCGGCTTTCTCCACTATGCACATGCTCAAATCGAACGCTAAACAAACCGTAAAACAATCAAGAAAAAAGAATGGCATTGACACATGCTTCAATTATGCTCCAATACACTCTATGAACATGCTTGGTAAATTTCGTGACTTTCTACGGAAAATCAAAAATTGACCAAAAAATCCGGTTTTTATGGACTATAACCCATGAAAAAACCTCATTTCGGCTCCGAAATATAATCGGACAAAAATTGGCGGGAGGTATTCAAGACACATAAAATGAGGAATGGAACAAGTAAATTGGCATAACGTAGCTTTGTGTGGCCCAAATCATCGGTTTTGTCCATTATTTACATGCTCAAACCGAACGTAAAACTATCAAGAAGGAGGAATGACATTGTCACATGCTTCAATTATGCTCTAATACACTCTATGAACATGCTTGGTAAAGTTCGGGACTTTCTCCGTAAATTCAAAAATCGACCCAAAAAACCGGTTTTTGTGGACTATAACCCACCAAAAAACCTCGTTGCGGCCTCGAATTAGAATCCGACGGAAATTTGCATGAGGCTTACTACTACTATACACATATAATGAAAAATGGAACAAGAAAATTGCCAAAAAGTAGCTTTGGCATGACCAATATCATCAGTTTTCTCCATTATGCACATGCTCGAACCGAGCGCTAATCACACCGCAAAACTATCAAGAAGGAGGAATGGTACTGCCACAAGCTTTAATTATGCTCCAATACACCTTTAAACATGCTTAGTAAATTTCGTGACTTTCTCCGGAAAATAAAAAATCGACCCAAAAAGCCGATTTTTATGGATTATAACCCACCAAAACACTCGTTTCGGCCCCGATATAGTATCAGACGAGAATTGGGATGAGGCATCCTAAACACATATAATAAAGAATGGAATAATAAAATTTCCAAAAAGTAGCTTTGTCTTGGCCCAAACCATCGGTTTTCTCCTTATGCACATGCTCGAACCGAGCGGTAAACATACCGTAAGACTATCAAGAAGGAGGAATAGCATTGTCACATGCTTCAACTATGCTCCAATACACCCTATGAACATGCTTGGTAAATTTCGTGACTATCTACGGTTGATCAAAAATCGACCCAAAAAACCGGTTTTTGTGGACTATAACTCATGAGAAAACCTCGTTTCGGCTCTGAAATAGAACCGAACGAAAATTGGCAGGAGGCATTCTAGACTCATATAATGAAGAATGGAAAAAGAAAATTGGCATAAAGTAGCTTTGGCGTGGCCCAAACTATCGGTTTTGTCCATTATGCACATGCTCGAACCGAGCGCTAAACACACTGTAAGACTATCAAGAAGGAGGAATGATATCGCCACATGCTTAAATTATGCTCCAATACACCCTATGACCATGCTTTGTAAATTTCGGGACTTTCTTCGTAAATTGAAAAATCGACCCAAAAAGTCGGTTTTGTGGCCTATAACCTAAGAAAAAACATCGTTTCGTCCCTCAAATAGAATCGGACGAAACTCAGGACGCATCCTAGACACATATAATGAAAAATGGAACATGAAAATTGTCAAAAAGTAGCTTTCAAACCATCGATTTTCTGCATTATGCACATACTCAAACCGAGTGCTAAATACACCGTAAAACTATTATGCTCATGCTTCAATTATGTTCCACTACACCCTATGAACATGCTAAGTAAATTTCGAGTAAATTTCGGGACTTTCTACGGAAAATAAAAAATCGACCCAAAAAACCGGATTTTGTGGACTATAACCCACGAAAAAACCTCGTTTCGGCTCCGAAATAGAATCGGACGAAAATCGGCAAAGGCATTCAAGACACATATAATGAAAATTGCCAAAAAGTAGCTTTTGCGTAGCCTAAACCATCGGTTTTCTCCATTACGCACATGGTTGAAGCGAGCGCAAAACACACCGTAAAACTATCAAGAAGAAGGAAAGGCATTGCCACATGCTTTAATTATGCCCCAATACACTCTATGAATATGCTTGGCAAAATTCGAGACTTTTTCCGTAAAATCAAAAATCGACCCAAAAGGCCGGTTTTTGTGGATGTTTTTGTGGACTATAACCCACGAAAAAACCTCGTTTCGGCTCCGAAATAGAATCGGACAAAAATTGGCAGGAGGCATCTTAGACACATACAATGAAGAATGGAATAAGAAAATTGGCATAAAGTGGCTTAGGCGTGGCCCAAACCATCGGTTTCGTCCATTATGTAAATGCTCGAACCGAGCGCAAAACAAACCGTAAAACTATCAAGAATGAGGAATATCATTTCCACATGTTTCAATTATGTTCTAATACACCCTATGAACATGATTGGTAAAGTTAGGGACTTTCTCCGTAAATTAAAAAATCGACCCAAAAAGTCGGTTTTCGCGGACTATAACCCACTAAAGAAACTTCGTTCCGGCCTTGAAATAGAATAGAACGAAAATTGAAATAAGGCATCCTAGACACATATAATGAATAATGGTAAAAGAAAATTTCAAAAAAGTAGCTTTGGGGTGGCCCAAACTATCGGTTTTCTCCATTATGCACATGCTCGGACCGTGCGTTAAATACATAGTAAATTTATTAAGAAGGAGGAATTGCATTGCAACATATTTCAATTATGTTCCATTACACACTATGAACATGCTTGGTAAATTTTGGGACTTTCTACGGAAAATCAAATATCGACCCAAAAAACCGGTTTTTGTGGACTAAAAACCCACGAAAAAACCTCGTTTCGACTCCGAAATAGAATTGGACGAAAATTGGCAAGAGGCATCCTAGACACATATAATGAATAATTGACCAAGAAAATTGCCAAAAACTAGCTTTGGCGTAGCCTAAACCATCGGTTTTCTCCATTATGTACATGCACGAACCGAGCACTAAACAAACCGTAAAACTATCAAAAATGAGGAATATCATTTCCACATGCTTCAATTATGCTCCAATACACCATGTGAACATGCTTGGTAAAGTCGGGACTTTCTCCGTAAATTCAAAAATCGACCCAAAAAGTCGGTTTTATGGACTATAACCCACTAAAAAAGCTTCGTTTCGGCCTTGAAATATAATCGAACGAAAAATGGCAGGAGACATCTTATACACATATAATGAATAATGGAAAAAAAAAATCAAAAAGTAGCTTTGGCGTGGCCCAAACTATTGGTTTTCTCCATTATGCACACGCTTGAACCATGCGCTAAATACACAATAAAACTATCAAAAAGAATGAATTGCATTGCCACATGCTTCAATTATGCTCAATTACACCCTATGAACATGCTTGGTAAATTTCGGGACTTTCTACGGAAAATCAAAAATCGACCTAAAAAACCGGTTTTTGTGGACTATAACCCACGAAAAAACCTCGTTTCGGCTCTGAAATAGAATCGGTCGAAAATTGGCATGAGGCATCCTTGACACATATAATGAAGAATGGAACAAGAAAATTGTCAAAAACTAGTTTTGGCGTAGCTTAAACCATTGGTTTTCTCCATTACGCACATGGTCGAACCGAGCGCTAAACACACCGTAAAACTATGAAGGAGAAGGAACGGCATTGCCTCATGCTTCAATTATGATCCAATACACCCTATGAACATGCTTGGCAAAATTCGGGACTTTCTCCGTAAAATCAAAAATCGACCCAAAAAACCGGTTTTGTGGACTATAACCCACGAAAAAACCTTGTTTCGGGCCCGAAATAGATTCGGACGAAAATTTGCATGAGGCTTCCTGGACACATATAATAAAGAATAGAACAAGAAAATTGCCAAAAGATAACTTTGGTGTGGCCCAAACCATTGGTTTTCTCCATTTTGCACATGCTCGGACCGAGCGCTAAACACACCGTAAGACTATCAAGAAGGAGGGAATTGCATTGCAAAATGTTTCAATTATGCTCCATTACACACTATGAACATTCTTGGTAAATTTTGGGACTTTCTACGGAAAATCAAAAATCGACCAAAAAACTCGGTTTTTCTGTACTATAACCCACGAAAAAACCTCGTTTCGGCTCCGAAATAGGATCGGACGAAAATTGGTAGAAGGCATATTAGACACATATAATGAAGAATGGAATAAGAAAATTGGCATAACGTAGCTTTGGCGTGGCAAAACCATCGGTTTTGTCCATTATGCACATTAATGATGATGGTTTTGATGATGGTTTTGTCCATTATGTACATTAATGATGATTCTGATCTATGAATATAGTAGATCATTAAAAACAAATATAAGTGAGTAGAATCATATGAATTTTTTCTTTAGAAAACAAAAAGATTCAAAATTAGTGGCAAAGTTGTGTGTTGGAAATGACAAATGGTTAGTATATTTAAAAAATAAACTCAATCTATGTGGAGATAAATTGAAAACGAATCTAAGTTGGGAATAAATATTTTGATCAACCCTATATGGGGAAATCACTCTAGATTACTTTTTGATAGACGAATGATTGTTTTATATATTCCATACAATAATGTTAGGAAAGATATTATATGATAATTGTGAACTAATATTACCTTCTTTGTTCTTTGAAATATACTTTTTTATATATTTCTTTTTGAAATAAACTAATATTACCAATTTGTGTTAGGCGTGATAGTTGTCATTAATTCATTATTGCCTCCCTTTTATCTTGTTGCTTCTTAGTAATGGATCTTGAGTTGTATTGCCTTTTTAGGAAGGATTTTGTAGGTTAAAAGTACATTCGTGGTTCAACCTGATCATTTCTTACCTATAAAAAAAATAATAAATAATAAATAACTCAGTATGTATGCTCCTATCTATATAGTTATAAAAATCCTCTCTGAATTCCTACCATTGTCGAATAAATCAATAAGTAGTGAGGCTTGTATCACAAATTCACAAAAAAAAAAAAAAAAAAACATAAACTATGGCAAATACATCTCTCAATCACAATGAAGACTTGCTTGACTCCATCTTTCTCCGTCCATTCGAGCTCTCGGACCTCGAGGATTTCATGGGGTGGGCAACAGATGACAAGGTGGCACCTTCAGCAAATCTTTCATTCATCACTAACGAAGAACAAGGCCTTGAATTCATGAAGAACGTCATCGCTCCTCACCCGTATTTTAGGGCAATATGTTTGAAGAATAACAAGGCCATTGGGAGTATTGCCGCGACACCAGATAGAAGTCAGGATGGAGAGTGTACGGCTGAACTAGGGTATGCTGTGGCATCTACGTACTGGGGTAAAGGGATTGCTACCAAGGCGGTACGTATGGTTGCATGTAACATATTTAGGGAGTGGCCACACCTTAAGAGGCTTGAAGCTCTCGTTGAGGAGGATAACGCCTCCTCGCGACGTGTGCTCGAGAAGGCCGGGTTTAAGAAGGAAGGTGTTCTTAGGAAGCATGCCATCATAAGGGGGCAGCACACAGATGTTATCATGTATAGTCTGTTGTCTTCTAATGATCTTCAACCTCAAGGTCCTTAAGGATCAACTTCTTAGTGATTTGTACTCCATTGATAATAGTTTCAGTTTCTCCTTTTGTTGCTTGATTCAACCTTTTATATTGAAACATTGTTTATCTTTTCCCTAGATGATAATTTTATTTTCCTGTAAACTGTGATCCCTATGTTCATGTAAATTTGTTACTGAATTTGTACCGAAGTGCGAACTTGCGGTTACAACGCAGGATGACAAATTTTTATTGCCGAGTTATTTCATATACTATTTGTGTTTTTAAGTAACACTCAGCTTCTGACGGTATTATGGTTAAGCTCACATTTCGTATGTCTGACCATAAATTCTCTTCCGACTGTCTTACCTTAATTAATATTTGTGTGTCTTGGAGGTAAAGATGATAGAGTTTCTGTTGAAGGAGGTTCGGATGATCTTCATATTTTTTTGTTATTTTTGGACTGGTTCATAACAAATGTTAACCAAAGGCAAAACTGAGTCAACTGACTCTAAAAGGTGTCAAAAAAAATAACCGACTCTAAAAATAGAGACCAGAGTAACCAACAGAGCGAGGTGCAAAAGGAAGGGAGATTGATGGAGCTCGTGGCAGATAAATTCAGGAACTCCCTGAACAAGTTGTTCCATGATATTCTTTCGAGATTGCCTCCAAAGTCTTTGTCAATATGCTGTTAAGGATACAATTATTTCCTGATTTCTTGTCCTTCTTTCCCACTTTTGTTTAATGTAATTAGCTGATCTTTTAGCCTTAACGTTAGCCTAGTCTTTAGCCTTTTGTTTAGTTTTGTGCAAATGTATATGCCTTCGTGTAATATACATATGGCTACTAATTAATGAAAACATTCTTCTTTTCTAGAATCTTCTACTTCTCTACTTCTCTAGTTCTCTTGTGTATATTAGAGGGTTGAAACATTCAATTGATCCGTGGGGTTCATACTCGATGCAAAAACCCATGACATTTTGAGAAGAATAAGGAGAAATCAGGAAAATGTTGTTTTCTTGAAGTATGCCTTAAAGTAGAAGATTATCAGCCATGGGAGAGATTTTCCGTATTTCCAATGTATGATTTCTCAAATCATATATAGAGAGCTAATCCCCATGGCAGAGAATCTCGCCGAGCTGATACTCATGTCCAAGGTTTGATTCATGATCACCTTGTTAATCCTTAAAATGGTAAACCGGGAAAGTCTATCTTTTTTGTCTTTTTGCGACAACCAGGTGGAACAATTGGTTGCGTCGAGATGATGTTTTTATTTCCTTAGAAGTCTGACTAAACCAACAAGGATAATTTGTTATGCTAACAATGTCACAAACTCACAATGAGTCAATGACCTATAATGTGGACTATTTCGACAAAGACATACCCTAACGTCTATACAATATGTCAATATCATCAAATCGTTCAGAGTTCAGACAATTCGAGGCATAAAACAACAACCAAGTTAAAAACACAGCAACTAAGGATCCATGATCACATCCACACCAGAACTTAGCAAACCCAACATTTCCTGTAAAAGTCCACCACCCTTACTAGAAGGCAGTCGCTCCCTCATACATTCACACTGCCTTTTCTACTTCATCCGTTCCTGTAAATCAGGAAAACATGATTTCAATGAAATGTCAAAAAAAAAATGCAAGAAAGACAGAGCAAAGGATCTATAAACAATTCCCTTCTCAAAATAAGAGAGGAAAAGACGGCACAGAAGAGAGGCTCTCTTCATATAAATTTCAACAAGGTTAGGAGAGAGCAACTCATATGAAATGCTCAAAATAGTTAACTTCAGTACCTTTATGAACCCTTTCCCAAAGTTATCTGAGAATGCCTTACTTTTTTAAAAACTTTTAGGACTCTCATATGAAGTTATCTAATCCTGATAATAAACTAAACCCCAAACTAAGAGATATGCTGCATTCTCCTATACTAATGCTTCCACCTCTCAGACTCTACGAGATAGTGTAAGTTTTTGCGTGATCACTAACAGATGTTCCTCTTAGCTAGCCTAATTGTTTGGGAAAAGAGGGCTAGATAACAGTCCTAACATACCAAAAGAAAAGTAAGAAAGGAGACAGGGTATAAGGCGGGATAAACTAAGCAATCATTTTTGCATACTTGTCACCAGTAAGAGTTACCTTCAACACAGTATCATAGTAGTCTGAACTAGTGAACTACCCTCAAAAGCTTCAATAGGATTGCTGGGGAAAAAGAAACAAGAATGTTTTAGCACACTTAAAATAGAAGTTCAGAGTGTGAAACTTTAAGGAAAAAAATAAAACAGCAGAGATATAATTTGAAGATGATTGGTTTTGACATGGTTATAAGGAGTAACGGAGTATGAATTTGCATAGAATAAAAACCATTTGCAAAAGCCCCCAACCTTAAATGTTCTTTATCCCCTTCAAAGGAAAGCTACATAAATAGAGTACGGAAGGCTCCCATTCCAACTGATTTTCTATACTAGTAGTGTGGGGTGCAAATCAGATTTCTCCATTACCACTTTTAGAAATAGAGAACAGAATCCACAGTCCTTAACTTTAAACAACTAAACTGACACACCCACAAGGCCACAACCATTACAGGTTTTCCCATTACAAGTTCCATCGGATCAAACTTCACATAATATAATTAAGCCCCGGTCTTTTAACAGCTAAACTGACACGCACACAGGGCATGCGGCATGCCTATTACAAATACTATAGTTCAGAGTTCAGACAACCAGGGGCATAAGACACAATAACCAAGTTAGAAACACAGCAACTAAGGACCATGATTACACCCGCATAACTTACCAATTCAACACTTCCTGTAAAAATCCACCACCCTCACTAGAAGAGAGTCACTCCCTCATAAACTCGCACTGACTTTTCTACTTCATCCATTCCTGAAAATCAGGAAACCATAGTTTCAGTGAAATCTTGAAAAAAAATGCAAGAAAAAGAGAGCAAAGATCTACAAACAATTCCCTTCTCAAAATAAGAGAGGAAAAGGCAGCCCAGAAGAGAGGTTTTCTTCTTAAAAATTTCAACAAAGGCTAGGGAAGACCAACTCATATGAAATGCTCAAAATAGTAACTTTTGAATACTTAAAGTGCTACATTTCAAGATAAAACTAGTTACTCCCTGGTCAGCTATCTTATTATGGACATAGACACACAGTTTTAGGAGTCAAAGTTTAAATTACTAAGTAACACAACAAGTGGCTGGAAACTATAGAGAACTAGTTGAAACGAGAGGCTGAATATTAGACATAGGAATATGAAGATAAAATAAAATTTAATAAAAACACCCTTAAATCCTCACGAGGAAGATAGAGTACCTTTGAGCCATCAGATCTATACCATGCTCCCGAAAGCATGTGCTTCCATTTAGATTTCTTATACCTTTTGTCCTTTTTCTTGTACCTTTTCAGAATAGGTACAAGAATAACACTAAAAGGTACAATAAATCTAGGGTGGGAGCACCTAAAAATTTGCCTTGAGCCATATAAGATGA
Organism: Corrigiola litoralis; assembly: GCA_901111285.1. Lineage (NCBI taxonomy): Eukaryota > Viridiplantae > Streptophyta > Magnoliopsida > Caryophyllales > Caryophyllaceae > Corrigiola > Corrigiola litoralis. The sequence continues at coordinate 804 of CAAKMY010113682.1, read as the reverse complement.
ACCTAAATTTTGAGTGACCCAACAGTATGAGACTGCCTCGTACAGTCCATGAATTTGTGCTAATTTTTTGGGCATCCTTTTTTGTTTTTGGAGAAAATATTTTTTGCACATCTTATCTATCTTTGAAATAATCTTATATTCGGAACTTAATTGATTTTATTACTCTTTATGAAACCTTTTCCAGAGTTATCGTAGATGCGTTGCAATTTTTAAAACTTTCAAGACTCTCATCTCCTGAGAATAAGCTAAACCCCAAACTTTGAGACATACTGCATTCTCCAATACCGATGCTCCCACCTCTTAAACTGGCTTTCATAGTGTAAATTCTGACGTGAACACATTCCCTTCTTATCTGGCTGGCCTATGTTTATTGGGGGGGGGGGGGGGGG
>CAAKMY010113681.1:251-10950 GCA_901111285.1 Corrigiola litoralis | reverse complement strand
GCATGAATGGGAGCCAGCCACATAGGTTCCTACACCTATTAATCACGCCAACATGGCATCAAAAAACCGGGAATTGACTTTGCCAAGGAAGGAAATTGATTCATTCCAAGAAGTTTTTAGGCTTAGACAAAAATACCCTCTATCTTTTCATACATCTATCTATTTATAAATTATATTTATATCTATAATCTATATCTATATCTATCTATCTATATAAAACTATTAAAAGACGTTGAAATCACAGGAGCCTGCCACACATGGATTTCCATGTCACCAACATGTATGGCACACAATAATCTAACTCATTTAATAAAAAAAGTTTAAAGAAAATAAACAAAAAGGTAATAAATATGCCTCATAAGTTAACAAACTTTAAATGCACCACATGTCATGCCTAATCAGATAATGAAGTCAGTTATAAACCACAATATATTGACATGCAAAATTATGTATACTTTATTTGAACATGGATAAATAATGAAAAATGGAAGATATTGGCCATATATGAGAACAAAAACGACAAACAAAAGACAATATAAAAGTAACTAATAAATATCAATTCTTATAAAATTACAACAATAACATGTCCTTACATCGTAAGGGTCAAATACTTGTAAAACTATTAAATGGCGTTGCATGAACGAAAGCCTGCCACATAGGTATCCTACACCTATTAATCACGCCAGCATGGCATTAAAAAACCGGGAATTGATTTTGTCAAAGAAGAAAATTGATTCATTCCAAGAATTTTTAAGGCGACAAAAATACTTTTTATTTTTTCATACATAGTAAATAGTGCTAAGAAATGCTGGATATATTTGTAGACACACTAATTTGTCACAGTGATGATACCAAGAGTAGGTAATGTGCCACGATAAGCCGCGCTTCGAAGATGTGACGATTAGACAAGTTACTCGCGTTATTTCCAAACTTAGCCTATAAAATGCCTTTTATAGGCGAAACCAAACAGGTCCCAAAACGTACATAAACTATGTTTTCAACCTATAGTTCACCCCATGAAACACGTCTGAGCCCAAGAAAAATACAGCCAACTATGGGACCGGTGCGTTGCCAGTAATGCCTAACACTTCCAACTCTTGAGAGTTTTAGTGAAGTACTACTAACCAACATGCACAATCCTCGTCAATATCACTCTTTTGCAAACTTAATTCCTTCACAATATTAGCCAACTTGACAATATAAACTTAGTTTTTTGTAACATTGACTTGTTTAATTAACAATATGAGCTTTATTGGTTGCACCATTGACTTGTTTACTCAACATGTCCAAAGGTGTGGAACAGATACGATACTTCAAATTATTTAGGCACATAAAACATAAACCAAACGGCGAGATGCACTGCAAATGAACGGACGAACTGAGTGCGATTCTATTGAGAACCTAGTAAAGCCTGAAATCTTAGTAAAGCCTCAATAGCTAAGAATGATTATTGTAGAATTATACATCTTAGCGAAGCTATATGGTATAACAAATGCAGTATCGCTTCCTATGTCTACCCCTGCCCAATAATAAATATATAACATCAACAAATTAATACCTATAACTTTCCAATTTATCATGGCCCTCTTCTATATGATCTCTAATCAGGGGGGCTGAAAAATTAGAAACAGAAGTCTACATTAGACATGGAATCCCAAAATTAGGGTGCAGCCCCGTTATATAGACGTTGCTGTTGAGGATCCATAGCCATTCCTGTGAGCCTTCTGCCATCTCCATGCCATCCGTAAACTTTCTTCGAGATCTGTATACCTTGCTGTCCAGTTCAGCTCTTCCCTAGCTTTTGTCGGGTCACTGTAAACTTCAGCATAATCACCCGGTCGGCGAGGAAGGTAATCAACTTTGATGTTTTCCCCAGTTGCCTTCTTACATGCCTCAACAAATTCTTTTACTGAACTACCTGGTGATAGCAGATTACAGAAAAGTCTCACCGATAAAAATCAGAACTTCGTAATCAAACATAGTTTTGAAAATAAAAGGGAATAAATATGAAACAAAGATTGAATATTACCTTTCCCTGTACCAATATTGTAAATTCCAACTTTGCCAGGCCTTGCTTTTTCAAGAGCTTTGACATGAGCATCGACAAGATCCGTCACATCAATGTAATCTCGTATACAGGTGCCATCAGGTGTCTTGTAGTCTGTTCCTCTTACCTGAGGTGCCAATGATTAACATCGAATATTAATATACTGCCATCACTGGCGACCAGAGAAAGTATTTTAGAAAACTCGGGCATCATACTGGGAAGGAAGGTTCTAGGGAGAAGCTACATATTAGATTGCTCCCAGCATACGCAAATGATAGCTGCACATTAGACCACAGGTGGCAAGTGGTAACCAGCATTTCCCTCCCCTCAAACCAATGTTTTCTACAACTTCCAGTCAGGCTCACAGAATTTTCTCGCTTAAAGTGGTCAATTGTTCTTCAATCTGATTGAAGATGCTTTCCTCATATTAAAATCAAAGAAATATTCCTCTTCCTGATAAGTCTAAATTTCAGAATTTAATCCATTTTATTAAAATTTACAGCTTACTTTACTGGATGGTCTAACTCATCGAACAGAGAATCACTTTGACGTATAGCTTTATGCTGCATACAGATGTATGCTATAATCCCCATTCCATGTCAAAGGTTGACCTGACCCAAAAACCCGACCAGGCCTGGAACTTTAAACAGACTGTTTCAACCCGGAACCCGAAATAACCCGCTAAACACAATAAGTGGACTTGACCTCAAAATCAACCCTGATCGACCTGTACAGCACCCACCAACCCAACCCGTTTGACACTACAGTGCTTTGTTTTTGGATTGAAGACAAAAGGGGTTGAAAGGGAAAGGAAGGGATAAGAGAAAGTGGGAAGCAAAAGTGTGGTGCATCGGTGACCATAATTGTTGAATCCAATAAACACAAATGGTCCTTTCACCAATAAAATACGTTTATCAGATAGGAAAGAAAAATCACACACCTTTAAGCCAGGAATAATGCCACGAGCTGCATCGAAACAGGCACCTGAAATCCGACCATGCTCTCTCAATTCAGGTTTTGGAGACTCTCCCAATCTTCCCTCCGGATCTGAGCCAATAACGTTAAAATATCTGAATTTGCAAAAAGACAGTTTTAGTGAGGATAATCATGCAGTCAGAGACAGCAAAGAGCACGTTGAAACTTGTGCAGCCATCACAGCAGATACCAGAGCATGTACCTCACCAAGTATCATGTAAGATACACATATAATACTATGCACCGAAATGACAGTCCGCAAAACAAATACAGAGAAGCCTGTTACTAGAGCTTCCCCAATTTGAAAATCAGAACTAATACTTTCTATTTTTACTTTCAAAGCATGTACACCTTGAAATAAGTATATTAAACCAACAGTTCATTACTAATATGAAAAATAAAGTTTCATCCAACAAAATAAGCTATCCATGTAGTCCAACTCCTATATAGCATAACTCATTGATACAAGATTGTTTCCCTTCAACAGGCAATGTAATGAGAACCAACCTTAGGACCATAACAGCCAAGTCTTTGTTTTGCTTGGTAAGATCCAAAATGATATCTTCGGACATCTTCTTAGCCTTACCATACGGGTTGATAGGAAACTGAAGGAATAACAGAATTAGTGCAGAAACATACAACTTATAGGTTTTATGTTATGGCTTTCTATCAAGTAATAGTCAACATTGCTATAAATGAAATGATGGACAAGCTAAAACTAAGTCAAATTCAATAAGCAGTCACCTGTGGAGTATCCTCTGTTATGGGCATCTTCTCAGGTTCACCATATGTTGCACATGTGCTTGAATATATCAATGTTTGTACATTATGCTTTACCATCGCGTCCAATACTCCCAAGGTGTTCGATGTAATATTATGATAATATCTGACCAACATAACATAGTCCACATAAATATGAGCCCTTCTGTAGATATCCACCATCATATACAGCACTCAAACATATGTGACTAGATCACCAGAATAAGATAAGATAGCTTATTGGACGGCCCATGCAGAAAATATAATATTGTATAAATTTGGATGTGTTATATTTCTCAGAAGAAGTGCATAGTATTCAATAATACACAGCACACATGTGAAGAAACACTATAAGCATGGAAAAGCACACCAGCAGCAGGCTTTCTACTTATATACAACGACAGCCGCAGTTTATAACGAAGTGTAAATTGATAAGAATGGCATGGATAAAGTTCCCTTTCATACAAATTACAGCTGTATGCATATCTTTAAAATATGAAAATCAATTTGGCAGAAAGATACATGGATAAACTTCCTTTTCATATAAAGATTGGGTTGTCTGATTTTTTTATAAAGTTAGGGTTTAAAAGTTTTATAAACGAGGGTGGCATACATGAACTTCTTTCATTCGAATGAGCAGCAATGACACATTTGCAACAGAAACATTCAATTGACAATAAAATAAACTGTTACTACTCTCATTTCCATTCAATAAAATTCAAACCATAATCGTAAGAATAGTATTAGCAACTTTACTAAAGGTATAGTTACTTTGATAGATTTTAAACAAGTCAGGTCTAGAAGAAAAAAAAATCCTCTCTAAATCTGAGAGGGGGGGAGGGGGGGGGGGGCTGCAAGATGCAGCTAACATGCCAATTAAAATTTATCTAAGACAGATCATGTTCATTTTCAGTTACGATCAACGGCATCTCTCTGGAATTCTGGATGTATAGGAACAGTCATCAACACCATCAATAAGAGCATGTATGATGGGAGTTGTGGGAAGAGACTCAACTTTGTCTCTTGAGACCACTCTCTTTCCTTCAGAGACCCATAAGATACTGATTAAGTTTCTTCGGCTACAATGTTAAAGTCTCTTGTAAAGTCCCGAAACTACGTAGTTTCGTAATCTCAGACAAGATAAAAAATTAACAAAAATTGCTAGTGGGCGGGATCCACACAACAAGAGACCCAACAAGAGACTCTAGGAAAGTCTCTTTCTATAGAAACTTAGGTAAAGTTTATTCCCCAAGGGACTCTTCAAGAGCCCCATTGTAGCTCAAGAGACCCAATTGTTTCTTGTTAAAAAAAAGAGAAACCCAAGAAACTCTCAAGCAGCCCTTCAAGAGCCCCATTGTACATGGTCTAAGAGAAAATTATACAGATAATTCACACATTTTTATAGAGATAACTCAAATGCAGACCCCATATATACAAAAATCCAAAAGCATTTATGTGTTATAACCATTTACCTAAGAGGATCAAGAGTGCTCTCTCCAACATAAGCAACAGCAGCAAAGTGAATTACAGCGTCGAAGGCATTGTCAGAAAAAAGTTTGTTCACCTGACATTCATATTAAGGAAAATACAAGGGATACACGACTCCTGTTACCAACAGCAGAAACTGGAAGAATGGGTCATAAGAGAATACATATGTCGTGACCATTCCGCAAAAGGACCCCATCAATTTCATACCAAAGCAGTAGACGTAGCTAGTGGTCACGAACGAAAAAAAAAGCATAAAAGAACCAAAATTTTCGGAATTTGCTAGCATATGCACTTTTGGAGCTTATTAGACACTATCCAATTCAATTTGAAATTATTATCATATATAGATAATGAGGTAGGGTTATCCGCAATTTGTACATGTCCACAAGAGAGCTTTAGCTAACGAATAAATATGCTCCGATCAAGGAAATTAAACACTCCAACACCAAGTTTATAGAAAAAGGATACAGCAGAGGCATCTCCCAAGTCAGCATATACAAACTGAAGTCTTCCTGGTTCAGGAAATAGTTGTTGCAAAATCTTTACAGCAGCTATATTTCCGCGAGAAAGATTGTCCTGAAAGTTAACAGGTCCCCTTTGAAACCTCCGTAACTAGTTGAATGGTGGATAACAGGGGAGCTGTAGAAGTAGGGATAGGAAAGGTACCACAATGGTCACACGATATGAATCCTTTAAAAGTCTTAATGCTGCATGGGAGCCAATATAACCAGCACCTCCGGTTACGAGAACATGAGTTACACCAGCTTCACGACGGGAAAACTGTAGAAACATTGGTAGAGGAACACCATGTAAAAACAAAAAAACATAGATAGATTCTGATCTAAGGTTATATAATCCAATATTAAAGAGCAGAGGCTCTAAGAAGCCTTTAGAAAGCACCAGTAATGCCACAAAAGTGAATTATGTATTCATCTTTCCCAACGCTATAACCAGATAAATGAGAAGCACTCAGAAAAATAGACAAGGAAACAAATTTGCACCATCAACAAGACTAGATAACAGATATAAGGTCATAAAAGTGCAGGCAAGGTCATCGCATTGCTTAATGTCCCACATCACAATTCACTCCATCATAAAGCACTTGTGATACCAGAAACATCTTCAAGTCATCTACATCTACCAACAACTAAAGCTACTGATAAGGCAAAGCTAAACTACATCAATTAGTAAAGTTTTATACAATTATAGTCAAAGAAGTCAAATTTCCAGTCTATGAGATGATCTAACCTAAGATTTCCATTTGTTATGCCCCTTCCATCGGGCTTCACCTCAAAAGAATAAAATTTAGAAATAATTAAACAGAAATTCTCGTTGTCTACGATATTGTATTGCCAGTCATATAGTTCAACTGCACAGCTTCTAACATATCAAATTCATTATACAGTCACCCAAATTTCCAGTAAAAAACAAAACCACTTACTTGGTTAGGACTACCAAAACTTGGAGTTTGTTTGATCATAAGAAGGCAAAACGCAATCAAACAAGCGGCCATGAGTATCTTTCCTACAACACCGCCCTTCCGCTTTGGATGATCAGAAAAATCCATGCCTGAGTAAAAGAAACCAAAATTTTAGATTATCACGCCCTAAATATACCATCTATACTATGCAGCTCTGACTCGCCACTTTATCTTTGGCCTAACTCGATGCATTATTATGCTAGGATATTATCCCTAAAAAAATACTCGTAACAAACAACCTAAATAACATTGCATATCCATATCCAATACTTACTAAATTATTCGGATACTCCTGAAGATTCATAGCATTCAGAACCATTTTCCAGTATGTAATAGTATAGGCCATAGCTTTCACCACACTTATTCCCTTGAAATTAGACGACAACCATTGGGCACGCTAGTAGAAGTGAACTCTCAACGTTTTGCAGTGAGCTTTCATAAACCAATTAATTTTCAGAATTCCCCCCAAAACCGTAAAAGCACACCCCCTCCAGTTGTAAGATCGTCATACACCCAAGTGTGTCACCATAAAAAATAAGAAGTGTACCAAAAAGTAGAAAAGATGCAGGCAATAATAATTAACCCTTTAGAGCAAGTGATCATCAAATTTCTTTATGTGTTACCAGTGCTACCAACTAATACTAAAAGCTGTCTACATGAACTTTACAGGAGTAAAGGGCTACAACTGTCACCAAAAACAATTACTTTTTTTTTTTATAAAAAGAACAATAATCGAAGAATAACAATCGAATAAGGCGATTCTATAAGAAGACATAATAGCTCACCCTGTCGTCCTACCGTAAGACCGTCTTAACCAAACTAAAATAACAAAATGTTGAAAAGAACACACCTCCTACAGGCAAAGATCTAGTGTTTCTGGCCTGAGTCCTCGTCCGACTAAAATTTAGCATTGGCAGACTCAGCTAATTATCAAGCCCAATAATCTGCATGAACAGCAATAAACCAATCATTATTATCATAATAATAATAATAATAATAATATATTAGTACTAAACTTCTACACTATAACATTATATCATCATCATCATATCACAAAAAAACATGTACAAATTTTCACCAAAATCATACACAAACTTAACCATCTTCATTCTAAACCAGTGATTCATTCATGCAAGAAAAAAATTAAAAACATGAAAATGACATCACTCAAAATTAAAATTAAAAAATACCCAGTGCCCATTCTGCCACAAATCAAAACCCATATGGAAAATAAACTTTAAATCAAACCACAAAATTAAATTTCATAAGATCGCAGTTCCTTATAAAAATTTAAAAATTTAAAAGGTAAGATTAAAAACTTGCCACATTAGCATTAAGCCAAAACATTGAATTGAACAAAAGTGAAGAAAAAGACGTTATAAAAAGGTTGAAAAGTAGTACCTGAAACATGGGTTGCATTGAATTTGAAGGGTCAAACACTCAAAAACATTTATACATTTATTTATTTATATACGAAAAATGGTGTCGTAATCTATAGTAAAAGGTGAGACGTAATAAGATAAAAGTGTTTAAATTTAATGAAGAAATCTGATCATGTAAGTTAAGATAATGATAAAAATGGAGTAGAAAGCACGAAGTTTATATCTTTTGATTAATTTGAGATGAGTAAAAAAAGAGAGAGAGAGAAACGTACAAAGGGGTAAAAGGGAGACAAACACAAACACAAACAACGGCGTGCAGTTTGGTGTGATTGTATGGGGAGAGGAGACCTGGTCCTTTGGTGAATAGTGGTGGAGATATGTGTAAGAGTTTCAGTTATACTTAGAAAGTGAGGAGTTTGTTGTAACTTGTAAGTGTAAGTCCTTACTTGAGTTATGTTGTGTTGTGTTTCGGTGTTTTGAGACTCAGTTTTAGTTATAGAAAGTGAGGAGTTTGTTGTAAGTTCAACTTGTGTAAGTAAGTAAGTAAGTACTTGAGGAGTTATGTTGTGTTTGGGTGTTTAAGTGTTAGGGAGTTAGAATAGAGGACTGTGGGGGAAAATGTGTTGTGTTGTGCTGTGCAGTGTGAGCAGCAGGTGATGATCGACCAATTAAGGAGGAGCGCAGATTTCTCTGCTTTGCATGTTCTCTCTGTCTCTCTCTCTCAGGATTCAGGGAACGCTTACTTGTTTTGTTTGGTTTTGTTTTGTTTGGTTTTGTTTTGTTTATTGTTGTGATGGACATTGTGGAAAGTGAGCTACTTTTTGAATTCCTACTCCCTCAGTCCCACCCTCGGAACACCTTTTTTGAATTAATTTTGGGTTGTTCATCATTGAAGGGACTATTTATATTTGATAGTTATTTTTTTTCTTATTCTTTCACGCCAAGAGTATGATTTTCTTTGTTATAAAATTGGACTAGATGAAGCCCGTACGATGTACGGGACTCGTATTAATATTTTTTATTTATTTTTTTGTATGAAAGGAGCGCACTAAGTCGTATTGATATTTGTATAACACCAATAGTGATAGTAATGATGATATTCTTGTTCCTAATTCAAATAAAATTCATTTCTTTAGTATTCTTGTCCTATTTTTGTTTCCCAAAATTATAGCAATTTTATGAAGTAGAAATTGTAAATCTTCATTTGGACGATACATATGAGCTTTCCACTTCAATTTCATGGAAAAGAGAAATACAAAACATAATTACGTACCTTCTCCAAAAAAAAAAAAAAAATCCACCCATTTAATCACCAGTCATACTATGTCAAAGAAAAAATATAAGAAAACATCGAATACACCTTTTGTGATGATCATCTATTTGTAAAAGCTATATGAAAAAAATATATTTATACGCTACTGAATATGTCACATTTAAACATCTCATACACAATAATGGTTATTATGTTGCTTATAATCTTAATAATATAAAAAATATTAAGACAAAAAATATAAAGACAAAAAAAAAACATAATAAAAAAATAAATGCCATCACATTTGAATTTGAAAAAAAATTGTGTAGAGCTAACTTTTAAGAACTCCAAAGAAAACGAAAAGTTATGCATCAAATATACCAACCATCTAAGTGTCAAAGATGTCGTTATACACTAATCAAATAGTAGTATGCCCCTTGTATTCGATACACAGATACCTTAATGAAACACGTTTTTTATTACACATTAAAAAAACCTAATGAAACATATCACCATTTAAAAAAAATCATTTTACATATTACTGTTGGCCATGAAATATTGCTAATGTTATCTTTTCTTGGAACTTTATAAGTATATTAATGCATCACCTTAATTATAATCTAAAGTATTTTCGCATGATCCACTTTCTTTTTTTTTTTGGACAAAATTAGATTTTATTCCATCCAAAAAAAGAAAAAACCAAGAAGCTTAATCCAGTACAAAGAGTATTCCACAAATTTAGCCATAAGGGCCAAACAAGAAGAATAACCTAATACAAGAGACAGCTTTAATTTCCTAATAAGCTCTCGAGTATTGCATCCTCAGTAGTAACATTTGCATGATCCACTTTCAATGTATCTCAAAACCACGAAAATTATATATATTCTTCGTTTTTACATGACGCCTTACGTAAATGCTATATAATACCTTGAAGTTATAAATATATCTTATAAAAGTAAAGGTAAAACTGAAAGACACAAAATAAAAAATATTAAGTGATAGAATTAAAAAAAGTGTAGAGAGTAGTAACATGCACAACAATAGTTTACAATATTAAACTTGTATTCCACCAAAAAAAACTTGCAAAATACATAAAAAAACTTCGTGTATTAGCACATACGATACATGATCCTAACTATAAATTGTATTAGCAAGAATTGTATTTTTCTTTAGATAATTTTAAAAGTTGTCTCATTACTCTGTGAGTCTTTAATGATCGTCAGTTTACCTATAAAGTCCACTCATTCGTAAAAAAAATATAAAATACATTTATTCAATAAATACAATCAACCACAACGATGATGCAAAGATGCATG
>CAAKMY010113594.1:0-11380 GCA_901111285.1 Corrigiola litoralis | reverse complement strand
CCACTTCTTATACCAAACGACCCCTTAAACTGTTACAAACTACTTAATCACTAACTAGAACACAAAAACAACTCATAGTAATAACCAAAAGTCTTGGGAGAGACGGAGCCATGCTGGCCAATAAAGAGATATAAATCTATGATTTGACTTGGGCTTGTACGAAGTTTTAGTTGATGATTTAGCTTACAGGAAGCTCGTCTACTTTCAAGATGAAGTAGATGGTCTTTTCTAAGAATTTTTGTAGTAACAACATATGAGTCGTCACAAGAATCGAGGTTTGATACAGTGGTACAACAAAACAACATATATCACCCATTATCTCACCAATTATAAAATGACACGTAACAAACTCCGTCAACAAAAAAAAACATAATTTCAGCTCACCAGTAAGAACAATAGCTTTGACATCATCTCTCCGCATAGCTTCTTCATATCTCTGCTTCAACTCAACAAATACTACACCAAATCAACCAAAATTAAGTGCCCACATAATAAAAATCAAATCTTTTTAATACCAACTTAACAAAACTAATAATCACACTAAAAAGTCAAGAACCAACTTTGAATTGCCAGCGCATTGACTGGGGGATTGGAGAAAGTGATGACTGCAACGCCATCTTTGCCCACATCCATTGAAACACCAGCTCCCGCCATTTTCTTGGGATCTGCAATTCTGAGTTATTGATTGATTGATGTGATTATTACTATATGATATGATATTGTGATGTTATATCATATACTATATGGAGTAATGTTATTATGATTGTCCCACTAGCACCTATTTATATATGAAAGTTATGGTAGTCTTTAAATGAAATTTACATGACCAAATAAATATACATTTGACTTTTTTGATATTATCATTATTATTATTATTATTATTATTATTATTATTATTATTATTATTATTATTATTATTATTATTATTATTATTATTATTATAGTTGTTGTAATAGGTAAGTTGGACTTGTGTTTGGCCATATGGTTTTGGTTCAATTTCAAATTTATTAATTTTAACTCGTTTTAATTTTGTATACACATTGTAGTCTTAGTCAATTGGTTCGATAGTGTAGTTTAATAAAGCTACATAAACTATTGCTTGTTTTAGTTACAAAAAGTCTTGCATGAGAAAGTTGTTTGTTGGTTTAAAGTAGTCATATTTATTACGATGTTAGCAAAAAGTAATTATTTTAATTCGATTTATGGTCAGGTTTCATTCGAAGTTTAAAGTAACCAGCCTCTTTCAATAATTTGGTTGAAAGTGGAAGTCGCCAAAAATTGGCGCATTATTAATTAAATAAAATGATAATGAAAGTTTGACTTGAATTCACTATTTTTATTTTGGATTAGCTATATTTTGGTTTAATTTAGATCACTTTAATTAATATTAAATTACTTAGAGTGGTACTCAGCATAGTGAAGTTTCGGAGGAATTTAACGGCATTGACTGTCCATCGAGGTAGGACTTTTGGATCAATATGATGTTTCTGTGATATGTTCATATGTTTATGGGAAAGTTACAAGGAAGTGTAAGGGGAGTTTTCATAGAAAGTAGGGTGAGGGTCAAGGTCAAGTCTGGTAATATAAAAAGTCGATGAAGACAAGAGAAAGTTGGAGGTTGTTTAATTAGTGGTAGATAAGAGTAATGGAATTAAGTTTCATGTGTTTGGGTTGTTGTCTAGAGAAAAGGATAGAAAATTACGGAGCATAATGGTTAGGGGAAGTAGGTAGGCCGGCTTTTTGGTCCATGTTTCACAAATGTCTTTCACGTGTTTGTGATTCCTGTTTATTCAGAAAGTGTAGGATTAAAAAGAGTAAGCATTTTTAATTTAATGGTTGCATTTCCATGTGGAGTTATCCATATGTTCATAGTAGTAGTATAACTCATAGCTACTATAGCCACTTACTCCACTTTCTTGATCCCTAGTAGCCGTGTCCATCAATATCATTGATATTTGATATCAAACACTAATCCTTTCGATTTAGCTCCGATGGTATAGTACCTTCTAACTGACATGTTGGACTTTTTTTGTGTCGGTTGTTATTGGAGTAATGAATGAACCATAATGGATTTTGATATTTTTCATCTGTTGAATGTCATCATTGAGTCGCAACGTCGTAGAGGAATCCTGAATTGTCATTGCAGTGATGGCCCTTTCTCCTCTAGCAAAGTTTAGTAAGTTATGGTTTAATCAAACTAGGGAGCAATTCTTCACATATGCTCATATACGTTCTAAATTATTACCTGAATGTTGGTACATTTTCAGGCCAAAGCTGCAAGTTCAACAACAAATCGCTTATATATGTTGGACCACTAATATTAACATCTACACGTATATGTTGTAATAGCCTTAGTTTGGACTATTTCATTATCTATATAGGTATCCTATTTCTGCCAAAAAAAAATATTAACATCTACACGTACAGTTTGTACCAAAAAAAAAAAAAAACATCTACACGTACAGTTATTAGTTTTTAACAGCTAAAATAACAAGAACGGTAGAGAAGATATGATTATCTTCAACTACTGTAAAGCAAATTTGTAAGCACCCCCAGCAGCTGAGAGCAGCTTAAAGTTTTCGCAATTCTTCTTGGCCGGGACGAGTCCAAGACGAGTGAATATTAATTAGAGGACAATCCATTCAAGGAAGTTCAGACCTATTAGTAACCTCAAAATTAGATTCTTTGTTCGGATGGAATATTATATCTCTATGGTACTTTATTGACTACACTTTTAATTAGCTCTTGCACCGGTTTAGTGGTTTTGATGATAATTCTAGGTACATAGGAAGGACAGGTAATCCAACCCTCTGGGACTCTGATTCTCTGAACATGAGGACATACTAGTGATGAATTTAGCTTGTCCCTCATAGTTGTTATTAATCAAAGTCACTAGGCAGACATGTTATATAGTGTTTTTTCTGGCCTATATGTAATTACCATAATTAGTACCATATACAATGTCAGTATCTTATCTTATGTGTTAGATTTCTTGATGTTGCATGTTGACGATGATAATGTATTACTACTGAAGCGGATGGACTAATTTGTTGAGTTTCACTAGTCATTCATACCACATCAGACATAGCTAAGGCAAAAATTTGGTTAATCATAAACCTCTCTGGAATGTTATTAGTAGATAGTTAGATACCAAGCCAACATCTCAGTGTTGTTTACTCTGCAACTGGTTATTCTCACGATCTCCTGTGATCTACAAGACTACGACAGAAGATCAAGTTTTTATAAGACTACGATAGTGAAATTACTACGAGTACCTTTCAAGGTTTATTCTGGAGCAGTTGTCAATGAAAAGAGGCAAAGTTCTTTGCTTCGTGCAGTAACTGGAGTTTGCCTATCATTAGATACATTTTTAGCAAAATAGAAGATTGACCCCCGGAAGGATGATTTTGTGGGCTGATTTTGTGGGCTATAAGACCCGCAAAACTCCACTGCAGGCATCTATAATAGACAGATGTGTGATATAAGGCAAGTCAATTTTTAAGATATACCATGTCTCATAATGCAAGGAAAATAACACTGAAGTTATACCTACAGATAGAACTGGGTTCTTTTCTTCTAGGCATGTGAAAGTTCAGAATACTGTTTAGAGCATTGATTCTTGGATCTGATTTCCCGTCAATGTAATAGTATATAATAGTTGCTCACATTGTTGACTAAATTATTATTAATATTGACATAGTGTTGTACCAGTAAGTGATCAATTTAACTATTTGGAAGGAAAAACGAAACTTCAGTTCATTGCTGCTGCAAACGTAAATTATTAGGGTGAGCTTTAACATTGTTGAATTATCAATTAACCCGTTTCAGATGACTTTTTCTTAAACTAATACTCCGAATGTAGATTCTGCTTGAGACTCACTACTATTGTGTGTGTATATAGGCTTATTTAGATTCGCCTAGCCGTCTATATATATATGCTCATTGCCTGTTCTTTGTGATCGATAATCAGGGTGGTGAGTGGAGCAACATCATAGTCCAAGTGCAACTATGGCTATATCTGATACACTTAGAAAGATCTGGGAAACATGGGATGTTGGAGGTTTTGTCCTCTTAAGTCTCTTTCTCCAATTCTTCCTGCTATTCTTTGCCCCAATGAGGAAACGAACAAAGAACTTCTTTGTTAGCTCGTTGATTTGGCTCGCTTACTTGCTTGCTGACACGGTTGCTGTATATGTTGTTGGCCTGATAGCGCATAGCCAAGTGCCTCCAGGCACCACAAACCGCGACCTGTTTGTGTTTTGGACACCCTTTCTATTGGTACATTTAGGAGGTCCAGACACCATAGCTGCATATTCTTTGGAAGACAATGAGTTGTGGCGTCGTCATTTGCTTCAGTTCACGGTTCAGGTAGCAACCACTAGCTATGTATTTTACAAATCACTCAGGATTAACAGTAAGTTGTTGGTTCCAACCTTGCTCATATTCTTGGCTGGAATAATAAAGTACAGTGAGAGGATCCGATCCCTGTATTTGGCCAGCTTGAGCCAGTTGCGAGACTCTGTGATAGGCCAGGGGTGTTGTAATAAGTTGAATGATTACGAGACACTGAAGATATTAGTCAAGAGTCGAGAGAGCGACAGTGATGCATATGTGAAGATGGTGAAAGATTCCGCTGTTTTATTCTCTGTTTTCAAGAGATTCATAGTAGATGTTAAATTAACTGTACTAGAGCGTCGATTTATTCGTGAGTATTTCTTGAAGAACATTAGTTCAGGGGAAGAAGCCTTTAGAATTGCGGAACTTGAATTGAACATGTTATATGAAGTCCTTTACACCAAAGTAGTTGCATTTCATCAAACCTTGGGCTTTACCTTACGCTTTGTATCCTTTGTGTCTATTTTCACTGCCCTGGTTGTTTGGTGTTTTTTTTATAGCGCTTTCTATAGTGATGCCACCAGATTGTCGCACAAGCATGATGTCAAAATCACATATGTATTGCTCATAAGCGCCTTAGCAATGGAGATTATAGGTTTTATTATGCTCAACTTCTCCGACTGGATAGTTGGCAAATTGTTATTAGGGAAGCAGGTCAAGGAGGAGCAGGAAGAGAAGGAGAAAAGGGAGGAAGAAGAGGAGGAGGACGGGAACGAGGAGAGAAAGGAGGACGGAGATGGGGACGAGGAGAAAGGTGGGGATGTGAAGGTGGAGGAGGTGGATGGGGATATGGAGAAGGGTGAGGAGGAGGATGAGGAGGAGGACGCAATGGGAGACGAGGAGGAGGGAAGACAGCAGGGGAAAACGGAGCATGTAGCTGTCCATGATTCTTCTTATCTCTACAAAATAAGCGTTAATTTGTTGAGTTCTATGAAAATTTATCGACTAAAGCAAACAGTGTACATAGAGAAGATGATCAATTTTCTTTCGTCACAAAAGTCTTTACATATCTTATTTGGTCGTTGGTCTCAAACCATTCCGCAATACGACTTCAAACGTCAAAAGGAGGCTGTAAGCCATGGGTCTATAGCAGCTGCGATGGCTAAGTTATATGAGTGGTTAAAGGTTAAGGAGTTAATAAACAGGTTCACATATGTGTCCAGCCATCCGCTAGAGAAGGATTTGATGGGTTTCATCTTTACTCAACTGCGAGAAAAGTCTCAAGAGGCGGCCACATTTGCAGCAGCAAAGGAGTGTAGTCGCTCTACAGGTCAATGGGTATTAAAACAGATGAATCTTGCTCTTGATCACCAGATAGATTCTTGGGTCAGCAATGAAAATGTCGAGTTTGGAGAGAGGTTTAACTTTTGGTACGAAATCACTCAAACAATCATCTCAGAGACAGTGACAAGCCGTGAATGCATCAACATTGACAAGCATCTTGGATACTGTCAGGTCTTATCAGGTTACATGATGTATCTTGTAAAATTTAAGCCTACATTAATGCCTACAGTTGGTGAAGGTATAAGTGAAGGTAGATTTCCGCTCTTAGCAGAGCAAGTCGAAGATCATGATCCAAATGATGTCGCATTGGTAGACCTGAATCGTATGCTTCCAGTAAAGCTGCTCCTGGATTCACTGCGCAAATTGGAGGAAACACAACGGTGGGAGTTAATCAGCAGAGTACGGGTAGAACTATTAAGCTATGCTGCCATGAAATGCAGACCTCGGAGTCTCATTGCTGAGGCTAGCCAAGGTGGAGAGCTTATAACATTCGTTTGGTCATTGATGACTTATCTTGGGTTGGGAAAGCAATTTCGACTTGGTAAAGAATCAGTACATATTATAGATTCTGCATACGGGATAAATATAATGCATCTAGCTTGAAATACTACTGTCAAACATGTAAATTTGAGTTACATTGGAAGCTAACCACCAAAGTAATATCAACTGATTTTCCAAATTCTAATTTGTTCTCACAACTCGTATTAAATGCTACTACGTATTTGATAGTGAGAATATGATCATCTATACTTAATTAATACTATTAAAAGGTGTTGTAAGTTCAAGAGCATGCCACGTTATTTGCCAAATATCATTATACAAGCCTCAATACAATGATGTCATCGCCAACTTGGCAACATTAAATGATTATTTTTAATATTATTTATTCCATTTATAATAATGAAATAATTAATTATTAACTTAAAAAATAACTAATATGTAACTATTACTTTAATTTACTTTAATTATATTATTCCTATTAAATTTGTATCTTCTACAATGTAAACTAAACCAAAACTTTACTTATAAATATTAAAATAAAGACCACAAAACTCAACTTAAGTTACAAAAAATGCCAAAAACTACAATAAAATTATCATGAAACAACCCCGTGAATTTCACGAGGCCAAAAAACTACTTAGTGTTAAAAAGGCATAATTTATCGTAAGAGATTAGGACATACAAATCTCACGCATAGGAATTTGACAATTGAATTGGCGTATGGCCGGGAGATTGATTTCATTTCTATGTAAATGCTAATGGGATACTAGTCCTGGAACATAGTTAATTTGATAATACAGATCAGCCAAGTTGTTTTAGTTAACTCTCAGTGGTTGCTGGTGCTTAATCTTTGGAATTTCCCAGTTCGGATATACTTGAACACAGGGCCCAATTGTATTATATGGTATAAATTGATCAAACTAGGAGACAGTTCTTCACAGATGCTCATAAATACTCTGAATAATTACCTGAACTTACGTTTATTTTCAGGCCAAGGCTTGAGAATATGCCGATCAACGAATCGACTATTCTGGAGTACTTTAGAAGTAGCGCTAAAAAAATCCTTGGTTACCATACGTAGTTGATCTAGCAAGGAACTTGGCAGCTCAAAGTTTTCGCAATTCTTCTTGGCCGGACGAGTCTAAGAGGTGAAGATCAATTACAAGACAGTCCACCCACGGAAGTACAGACCCATTAGTAAAAATAGTAACCTCAGAATAGATTATTTGTTCGGATGGAATGTATCTTTCCGCCATTTTATTGACTATAATTTTAATCAACTTTGCACTGGTTTTGATGGTAATGCCAGCTCCATAGGAAGGTCATTAGGTAGACATGTTAGCTATCGTGTTTATTGTTGAGAATAAGCTTCAAAGTTCGTTCCTTTGGAGAGTCTTGAGATGGTGATTAGTCGTTGTTAACACGCTGCAGGGGTTTATATTCCAGCCGTTGTTTAATAAATGTAAGGAGTACCATGTACGTTGTCATCATCACATTTTATATGTGTTATCATTGATGTTGTCATGTTGATGATGATATGCTATAACATTATTATGCCCTCAGTACAAATATAGCGGATAGACTAATTTTTTGGAGTTTCATTATTCATTCATAGCACATGAGACCAGAAAAGGGTCAATTCTAGAGCGTATGAACTGATGGAAAGATAGCTAAGGCTTACATTTTAATTAATCAACAACCTCTCTGAAATGAGGATAGTGATCCTCTGAATGTCGATCGAAGCTGATTAGTAGATACCAAGCCAACAAGCCAGAGTTGTTTACTCTGCTCGATTTCCTGTGATCTGCGACAGAAGATCGATTTGGTACTCTCAAACTTTTGTTTTGCAGCAGTTGTCAGTGAAGAGGCCAAGTTCTTTGCTTCGTGCAGTAACTGGAGTTTGCCTATCAATAGCTACTTATTCAGAAAATTAAAACATTGACCCCGGAAGGCTGATTTCGTGGGCTATAAGACACGCCGGAACTCTACTACAGGCACAGTAACTGACAGAGGTGTAAGGCAACCCATTTTTCATGATATACCATATCTCGTAATGCAAGGAAAATAATACTGAAGTTTAATGTAGAGACTAAAGTCTTAGGAGAATTACATTACTTGGAGCTTTGCCATGGGACCCAATACACAGAGAACTGGATTCTTTTCTTCCATGCAAGTAAAAGTTAGAATAATGTTTAGAGCATAGATTCCTGGATTTGGTTTCCTATCAATGTAAATAAATAATACTTGTTCACATTGTTGACTACACTATACTTATTGTTGTGTTGTATCAGTAATTGATCAATTTGTTTACTACTTAGAAACAAAAAGAAAGTTCAGTTCACTGCAGTTGCAGTTGCAGTTGCAGACAGTATTAGTTATTCGGGTGAGGTTTTATCATTGTTGATTTATCTATTAGCCAGTATCCGATTTCTGTTATTTTAAGCTAATCTGTAGATTCTGCTCGAGACTCACTAGTAAACTATATATATAAATTTTTGAGTTTCACCTGCCGTCTATATATGCTCATTGCTGCTCTATTCTTTGTGATCCATGATCAGGGTGGTGAGTGGAGCAACATTATAGTACAACTATAACTATGGCTATATCTGATACACTTAGGAAGATCTGGGAAACATGGGATGTTCGAGGTTTGGTCCTCTTAAGTCTCTTTATCCAATTCTTCCTGCTATTCTTTGCCCCAATGAGGAAACGAACAAGGAACTTCTTTGTTAGCTCGTTGATTTGGCTCGCTTACTTGCTTGCTGACACGGTTGCTGTATATGTTGTTGGCCTGATAGCGCATAGCCAAGTGCCTCCAAACACCATAGACCGCGACCTGTTAGTGTTTTGGACACCCTTTCTATTGGTACATTTAGGAGGTCCGGACACCATAGCTGCATATTCTTTGGAGGACAATGAGTTGTGGCTTCGTCATTTGCTTCAATTCGTGGTTCAGGTAGCAAACACTAGTTATCTATTCTACCAATCACTCAGGATTAATAGCAAATTGTTGGTTCCAACCTTGCTCGTGTACTTGGCTGGAATAATTAAGTACATTGAAAGGATCCGATCCTTGTATCTGGCCAGCCAGAGTCAGTTACGAGACTCTGTGATAGGCCAGGGGTGGAGTAATAGATTAAATGATTACGAGTCACTGAAGAGAATAATCAAGAGTCGAGAGAGCGACTCTGATGCATATGTGAAAATGGTGAAAGATTCTGCTGTTATATTCCCTCTTTTCAAGAGATTCATGGTAGATGTTAATTTGACTGTACTAGAGCGTCGTTTTATTCGTGAGTATTCTCTGAAGAACATCAGCTCAGAGGAGGAGGCCTTTAGAATTGCAGAACTTGAGCTAAACATGCTTTATGAAGTTCTTTATACCAAAGCAGTTGCATTCCATCAAACCTTAGGTTTTATTTTGCGCTTTGTATCCTTCGCGTCTATTTCCAGTGCTCTTGTTGTTTGGTGTTTGCTCTGTAGTGCTTCCTATAATCATGCCACCAGATTGTCGCACAAGTATGACGTCAAAATTACATATGTATTGCTCGTAAGCGCCATAGTCATGGATATTGTAGGTTTTGTTATGCTTAACTTCTCTGATTGGATAGTTGGCAATTTGTTATTAGGGAAGCAAGAGGAGGAGGTGGAGGAGATAAACAAGGAAGAAGAGGAGGAGGGCGCGGATGGGGACAAGGAGGAGGAGGTCGCGGATGGGAGCGATGGGAAGGATGACGATGAGAAGGAGAAGGATGGAGACGAGGACAAGGATGAGGATGAGAAGGAGGAGTATAAGGATGGAGACGAAGGCCAAGATGAGGATGACAAGGAGGAGGATAGGGACGAGGAAAAGGATGAAGATGAGAAGGAGAAGGAGGCGAATGGAGATGATGAGAAGGATGAGGAGGATGTGAAGGAGGAAGGAGGACAAGAGGGGAAAACAGAGCATGTAGGAATTCGTCATTTTTCTCATCTCTACAATACATGCCTTGATTTTTTGAATTCTATGAAAGTCTTTGGACTAAAAAAAATGTTGTACATAGTGAAGATGATCAACTTTCTTTCGTCTCAAAAGTACTTACAAATCTTATTTGGTCGTTGGTCTCGCTCTATTCAACAATATGACTATATTCGTCAAAGGGCGGCCGTAAGCCATGGGTTTGTAGCTGCTACAATGGCTAAGTTATATGAATTGTTAAAGGTTAAAGAGATGATAAATAGGTTTACATATGTGTCTACTCATCCACTAGAAAAGGATTTAATGGGTTTCATCTTTACTCAACTACGAGAGAAGTCTCAAGAGGCGGCCAAATCATCTGCAGCAGCAAAGGGATGTAGTCGCTCTACAGGTCAATGGGTTTTAAAACAAATGAATCTTGATCTTGATAGTTGGACAGAGTCTTGGGCCAGCAATGAAGATGTCGAGTTTGGAGAGAGGTTTCGTTGTTGGTACGAAGCCACTCAAACAATTATCTCAGAGAGCAATGATCGCATCAACACTAACAAGCATCTTGAGTACAGTCAAGTCTTATCAGGTTACATGATGTATCTTGTAAGAGTTAAGCCTACATTGATGCCTACAGTTGGAGGAGGTGTAAGTGAAAGTAGATTTCCTTTCTTAGCGAAGCAAGTCGAAGATTCTGATCCAAACGCGGTCGGACTAGAAGACATGGATCGTACTCTACGAGCAATAGAGGGACTCATGTATTCACTGCACGGTTTGGAGGAAACACAACGGTGGGAGTTAATCAGTAGAGTATGGGTAGAACTATTAAGTTATGCTGCAAGTGAATGCAGACCTCGGAGTCTCATTGCTGAGGCTAGCCAAGGTGGAGAGCTTATAACATTCATCTGGTCGTTGATGACTTATTTTGGGTTAGGAAAACATTTTCGACTTGGTCAAGAATCAATAGATTTTGTATATGGGATAACACAGGTACCTTGAAATATCAAATATGCAAACTTTTGTTACATTGGAAGCTAACTAATAAAATTATAATGTTTGGACAAGTTGTAATTTGCTCTCAAAATTCATGTATAAGTCTAACTAGTTTACAACCCCATGCAAAGCATGGGATGGTTATTTTAAAATTTCACCCATTATGGCCTTTTTTGATAATTATGTTTTTAAAGTTTTTGCATTAAATTTATTGTTCTAATATCGTTAATCATGAGAAAAATTGAACAAATCATTTTTAAA
>CAAKMY010113560.1:24364-38831 GCA_901111285.1 Corrigiola litoralis | reverse complement strand
TTTCAGAAAATGTTCCGAAAGTGACCAAACATGCTCTTAGGGTATGTTGGAGTATAATTGTTGCATATGGCAATGCCATTCATTCGTCTTGATAGTGTTACGGTGTGTTTACCGCTCAATTCGAGCATATACATAATGGACAAACCAATGGTTTGGGCTATGTTTAGGCTACTTTTTGCCTTCTTTCTTGTTCCATACTCCATTATAGGTGTATAGGATGGCTCATGCCAATTTTTGTCCAATTCCATTTCGGACCCCGAAACGAGGTTTTTGCGTGGGTTATAGTCCACAAAAATCGGTTTTTTGGGTCGATTTTTGATTTTTCGAAAAATGTTTCGAAAGTGACCAAACATACTCTTAGGGTAAGTTGGAGTATAATTGTAACATATGGCAATGCCACTCATTCGTCATGATAGTGTTACGGTGTGTTTACCGCTCAATTCGAGCATATACATAATGGACAAACCAATGGTTTGAGCTATGTTTAGGCTACTTTTTCCTTTCTTTCTTGTTCCATACTCCATTATAAGTGTCTACGATGGATCATACCAATCTTTGTCCAACTCTATTTCGGACCCCGAAACGAGGTTTTTGCGTGGGTTATAGTACACAAAAATCGGCTTTTTGGGTGGATTTCTGATTTTTCGGAAAATATTCCGAAAGTGACCAAACATGCTCATAGGGTATGTTGGGGTATAATTGTAGCGTATGACAATGTCATTCATTCGTCTTGATAGTGTTACAATGTGTTTAACGCTCAATTCGAGCATGTGCATAAAGGACAAATCAATGGTTTGGGCTATGTTTAGACTACTTTTTCCCTTCTTTCTTGTTTCATACTCCATAATAGGTGTCTATGATGGCTCATGCCAATTTTTGTCCAATTCAATTTCGTCTATAAGAAAACACTCATATACATTGCGTTATGAGGTTTCCTTTATGTTTGTCATCACGTTGTAATATGTGGAGGTCATGGTATCGTAGTCACTTCTCTTTCATCAATTTTAAAAATTACTTTGTAATTTGCATAATATTAGTTATATGAGTGTAGGACTATGAACATTTATAAAATGAGGTCACAACATTTTTTTTTTGAGGTGGAAATATTGAAATTTATCAATATTATGATTATATTAATATTAAATCCACAAGATTTAAAATGGTTTGTAGCAAAAATATATAAAAAAGTTAAATGATCATGACTTCATGATGTTTGAAATATATTCTCTAGTATTGCATTATAACAACTTCGACTTCAAAGCAAGTAACAATTTATAAAGATTTGTTTTACTAATTAAAGTTGTATTGTAAATTTCTCCTCATCTCGATTCGTAGTTGAACATCTTGGCCACGAGGCATTTTTTGGTTTCGAAATTTCCACTTTTGAATTTCTCACCCTCTATGGCGCCAGAAATGAAAAATTCAAAATACAAAACCCCAATTCGGCAAATTCCCCAATGTGCATTTCCCCTCCGCGCCAAATCAAACGCGAGAAAACACAATTCCTCATCCCCCAATCCGCACCAACAACTCTCCTCCAATCCCAACCCTCCATTTCCCCTTATCCACGCTTCACATCTCTTCTCACCCTTACACACGGATCACTATTCTCAACCGTCCGATTAATCCCATCTCCCCACCTCATCAGCACCTATATATACCCACCTCTTCATTTCTCCTACCTCACACTAATCACTCTCTCCATCTCTCTCTAAACAATCACAAAAATCATCTGTATTTCTCTCTAAAAATCTTCAACCAAAATGTCTGGCCGTGGAAAGGGAGGAAAGGGTCTGGGAAAGGGTGGCGCAAAGAGGCACAGGAAGGTCCTCCGAGACAACATCCAGGGAATCACCAAGCCTGCCATCCGACGTCTGGCTCGCCGTGGTGGGGTCAAGCGTATCAGCGGGCTCATCTACGAGGAGACACGTGGCGTCCTCAAGATCTTCTTGGAGAACGTCATCCGTGACGCTGTCACCTACACTGAGCACGCCAGGAGGAAGACCGTTACAGCTATGGATGTGGTGTATGCTCTTAAGAGGCAGGGCAGAACTCTCTATGGTTTTGGGGGTTAAGTAATTAATGTTTCTGGGTAGGAAAAGGAAATGTGGGTAGTTAAGATGTGGGATGTATTGATGTTCTTGGGTTTAGGCTTGTAGATCTGGGATGGCTTTAGTTTTATGTTGGTATTA
This sequence comes from Corrigiola litoralis, assembly GCA_901111285.1. NCBI lineage: Eukaryota > Viridiplantae > Streptophyta > Magnoliopsida > Caryophyllales > Caryophyllaceae > Corrigiola > Corrigiola litoralis. The sequence goes on along the minus strand of CAAKMY010113560.1, from coordinate 36,639 downwards.
ATGGTAGTTTGAGTTGATGTTATGATGTAATTGAGCAAGTTTTTATCAAGTAATGAAATATGATGAGAATGTCTCATTCTATTGAAATATAATTGTCTCCATCTCTCGTTTTGGCTCAATATATTTTGTGTTTGATTTGGGCTTATTATGCAATGCTGCTAGTTTGGTTCATCATTGGAGATTTTGATTGTGACGGAGTTCTTGAACGCAAACTCGTATTTATCCAGAAATTAGTAACGCATTCTCAGGTTTTTGGTGTCTTACCCTGTTAAGCTTATACAGTAGTTAGTTAGAGATATGTCAGATTAATCTTGAATATTACGTCCCTTGTGTCATACAAATAAAGTTGATTTAATTGATTGGGTCAACTGATGGTTTTTCCACGCATTGTTGGTTTAACATAATTCATGTTCATGTTTACTAATAAAGCCAATGTGTGGCTGCTAGTCAGCCAGTGTGAATGTTGTTGTATAAAAGCTGTTTAGAGTGATGTAATGTGGATTAATTGAGAGGGTAATCCAACGACCACGATTGATAAGATGAAAACTTTTGATTTCAATATCCCTAATCTTGCATTATGTGACACTATACAAAATTATACAAGCGATGATACGGTTAGAGGGCTGTTCAAATGTTCACTGTGATATTCTTAAGTTTTATTTTAGCTTGGTTCATACATTTCATGAAGTGGTTGGAGTGTTTTTCTAATCATAGTCCCACCAATTCACAGTATAGAACCCAAATGGTCTTGGTACAAGTCGTGCCTGACTTATGTGGTTGATGCTACCAAGGGCGTTATCTCGTCCTCCCAGTGGATTAGCTTCTATCTTACTTGAGGATGTTTCCGGGATGGCTAGACCTCGTTTAGTTTCGTGTTAGTGTGTTTTTCTTTTTCGGGCTTGTCCCCTCGTTTGTACCAAAAAAAAAAAAAAAAAAACTGATTCGGACATCTGTTGGCTTGTTGCCAGTTGCCACCATGGCCTATGGGCTATGGTTATGAGATGTGTTAGTTAGGCCGCATAGTCTGATGTTTTGGCTTTCATATTGCCAAATGAGTATGACTAGCTACGACTGTACGAGTGTGTTGCACTGATAATTTGATAGCAAGGCTCCATCCAGACATTCTTTAAACTTGTTTTTTGATATTATAATGCATAATTAGTGGTATTAGAAATTGTGGCATATCGATTTTAGATTTGATTGCCCTAAGTAAGGTTGGTAAGATGAGTTGAGCTCGACTCAACTTCTAAAGTATATAGTTGAGTTTGACTTGACCTCCTAAATTTAAATGCACGAACTTGAATCGACCTCATGAACTTGAATACACGAGTTGACTCACGATATCATAAACAAGCTTAAATTGAGCTTGTGAATTTAAATATACGATCTGAAATGGACTTGAGCTCGTGATCTAAAATATATAATACACGACTCGAGTTGGACCCGTGAAGGTCATAATCGAGCTTGTGAATTCAAATACTTGACACGAACTCAACTATAATTACTCCCTCTGTCCCAACATATTCCCCCCATATCACTTTTTGACACTAGAAATACATAACATGGGCTCTAAACTCTTAAACCATATTAAACGAGTAAAAACACCACATTATTGAGGTATAAGATTGGAACTTGTCAATATTTGAATACTATAAATCAAGTAAAAGCATCGTTATCATAAAAACTAGACGGTCTTTTTTAAAGAGTTATGAACTCTAAAATGCTCCCTATATCACTCTATATATACACAATCAAGAATTTTCATATCGATTCAAGATAAGTGTAATGATAATCAAATCGAGAACAAATTATCTTTTATATATTGAAGCATCTAATCAAATTTTTATCAGTGTGATTTTTCTCTCATCTTGTAACCTTTAATTTCCCAATTCTTACACACAGTAATTAAACATCTAGAATTCTAGACCATTATACATTTTTTTCTGACAAAACCTCCATTTCCCCTTGGTTCAAAAATTTCACTTTCATAAACCTCACTTTCCATGGCGCCAAAAACGAAAAGTTCAAAACACAAAACCCCTCAAAACAAACTCCCCCCTTTTCCGCTCCCTCAATGTGCTTCTACCCTCCGCGCCACATCAACAGAGAGAAAACACACTTCCCCATTTCCTCAATCCGCACCACAACACTCCCTCCAATCCCAACCCTTCATTTCTTCACATCTACGTCTCACATCAACTCCCACTACCTCACACGGATGGCTATCCTCAACCGTCAGATTACCCCAATAAAACTCCCATCTCCCCACCTCCCACTCACCTATATATACCCTCCTTTCCCCCCATCCATTTCACACAATCATTCATCTCTCTCTCTCTCTACACAAACACAAATTTCACCCATCTTCAAAATCTCCTAAAATGTCTGGCCGTGGAAAGGGAGGAAAGGGTTTGGGAAAGGGTGGCGCAAAGAGGCACAGGAAGGTCCTCCGAGACAACATCCAGGGAATCACCAAGCCCGCCATCCGCCGTCTGGCCCGCCGTGGTGGGGTCAAGCGTATCAGCGGGCTCATCTACGAGGAGACACGTGGCGTCCTCAAGATCTTTCTAGAGAATGTCATCCGTGACGCTGTCACCTACACCGAGCACGCCAGGAGGAAGACAGTTACTGCCATGGATGTGGTCTATGCTCTTAAGAGGCAGGGCCGTACCCTTTACGGTTTCGGCGGTTAATTGATTTCTAGGGTTTCTGGGATAAAATGGGGAAATGTGGGTGGTTAGGAAGTTTATAGGGTTTCTCAGTATGTAGATCTGATGGTGGTGGTTAGTTTGATTTGGTATTAGTGATAGTTGTGATGGTTATGAATGTATTTGAAGCAGGTTTCTATCCAGTAATGAATATGAGAATGTCTCATTCTTGAGCAATTTTAATGTTGAATTTGTCTAGTTTTATTTCTTCTTTCATTTCATAGCAGTTTAATTGAATTGAGTATTGTTCAGCAACTAAATCTGTTAGTATAAATTTACGGCCAAGAAAATAAGTTTCTATTCAGAAGTGATATGACTAATAAAATTAGCTTCAGTTATCGATGTAGAGTTTTTATTGCCGGAGAAATGTTCATTTTCTGGGAAATGTAATGTATGAATTTCAGTAAGAGACTGGTAACTGGTTGTGTTCATCATCAAAAGTTGGAGGGTTGAATAGGGAGTTTTAGAAACTCTAGCTGAATGTTTTGTCCAGCTGCTTTCAAGTCTGCAAGCTGTTTATGCAAAATTTCTGGAGATAGTCTATAATTTTCGCGCTACAAAATGAAAATGAACCGCTTATTCATAAGAATGCGTAAATTTGAGAAGATGAACATTATCATATTTCAGAAATTATCAACTCCCAGCAACATGAGGGCAGCCAAATCACTTGCTTCATATTTTACATTTCTTCGATATCTATTCTGAATCATAAACTTGACCAGTTTCTACTCTCTACCAGTATTTTTAAAGTGTAAAATGAACAAGTGAATTTTTGAACATACTCTAATATAGGCTCACAAGAAAACAATTCGATTTTAAAGGACACAATTTGAGTTGAGCATTAGTTACTCAATGTAAAAGATAACAAAATTTCCTTTGATACACCCATCTATATTTGAAAACTGTAACATAAAAGATCCATGGACAAGAAAAGAGTCTCCCTCATGTTTATTTTAGACTCTCAACAAATAAAATCAAGCAAAGTAAAAATGGTAACGTCCAGCAAACTCTATATTGGAAAAGTCCTGTTTGGAGTTTCAAACTCCTTCCTCTATCTCTCCAGTTGAAGACTCAGCAAGCAATCGTCATTTCTTGGGAACGCCAAGCCTGAGACGGAAGTCCTCTTCCATGAGAGGAAGTCCCTCGCGTAGCTTGACCTTTGGCTCCCACCCGAGCACTTCCTTCGCCTTTGTGATGTCGGGTTTCCTTTGTCTAGGGTCGTCAGGGGTGTTCTCCACTGAGATAATCTTCACATTTGGGTTGATCAACTGCAAAATTCAGTTTGCGATTAGCCGTAGAACATCTTTCATCTATTAGTAGAGGCCTCGAAAATCACATGCACTTTCGATCTTATACAAGCATCTCTGACAAGAAAATATGGCACGGTGAAGTATTTGACATTAATACTATAAAGCAGTGGGATAATCATTCTGTAGGGAATGCCATTTTAATAGTAATAAAGGGGCTTCAAATGCCACTAAAAACATCCCATCACCATCCATAGGGATAAAACAGCCAAATCAATTAACATAAAGCAACTTCCATTGAAAGCCGAATAGCAGTGCAGGTGTATGAGATTGAACAATCAGGGTGGCATTAATTTTGAGAATATCACCCACAGACCATAGTTCATATTTTGCTCTAAATAATACGCATAAAAGGCAAGTTATAGCCACAGCGAAGAGCGAGACCGTAATATACTTTGTGACTTACCTCTTTCACAGTTTCTGCAAGTTCGAGCATCGTAAATTCACCTACATGTGATAGGAACAATTAGCAACAGAATAAAACAGATGACAATAGTGACTCTCTACTCTAGCATTAGGGTGTGCTGTGTGTTACCATACAGAAACTTAAATCCTACCAGGGTTTCCAATGTTGATTGGGCCGGTGTTTTCTCCTTCCATGAGTTTGATGAGACCATCAACCTGTAATGTGTATGAAAATATTCACAAAATGCTTAATTATCGGGCCCACGCAATGCATGCAGAACCTTTTCCACAAATTTATGACAGTTGCTAAAATGGCTCTTAAAGGTTTCAAATCATAAAAAACAACACCGTACCATGTCAGAGACATAACAGAAACTACGGGTCTGGGTTCCAGGAGCCTGAACTGTCAATGGTTCATCTCTGCAGAAGGCCAGATAGAACAATATATTAAGATCAGAAGTTTCGACTAATTTGATCATATAGCAAAAAACAAAATTCAGGTTGACAGAACTACATACAACATAGTTTGAGTTTCATCTCTGTTTATAAACGTTGCAATTTCATCTCTAATCTTTTAGAATTTAGCAACAACGATGTTCTAAAATATCTCTCCTTTTCTATCTCTCGCACATGCATGTGTGAGACAAAGGTTTGTTATATTGAAGAATAGAAGACATTCATTTTGTTATCTTTTCCAGGGTGTAAAAGGGAACAATAAAATTACCAATGGCCTATTAGCTTACCTAATCGCTTGAGCGATAAAGTTACTAACAACACGGCCATCATCGATATTCATACGAGGTCCATAGGTGTTGAATATACGCGCCACACGGATTTCTGTTAACAGAACATAGGGAAAACCATTTCAAAATCAAGGTATTTCAAGTAAATGTTGACTAAAGAAAGAAATGCACTCACCAATGCCGTGTTGTCTGTGATAATCAAACATCAAAGTTTCTGCGACACGCTTTCCTTCATCATAGCAACTCCGAACTCCTGAAAGGAAACAAATTTAGTCCACATACCGTAGTCCGAAAGGAGTAACAAAGTGGACACTGGAATGGCATATTCGCATGAGAGAATCAAAGCAATATTCAAAATTTCCTGGGCACTCATAAAGACCTACATAATGAACCTCAAGGTACGAGCACTTACCAATGGGGTTAACATTTCCCCAGTAGGTTTCTGGTTGAGGATGAATAAGAGGATCACCATACACCTCTGATGTAGAAGTAAGCAAAATCCTGTAAAAAATTTATAGGCATAAGTGTTGAAAAATAACTTCAATGACGTACAGTATCTCTACTGGAAGATAAGGGAACACACAATCACAAATACCCTTACCTGGCTCCAACACGCTTGGCAAGTCCTAGCATGTTCAGAGTACCCATCACATTTGTCTTGATAGTCTGTTAAGTATCCAATACTCCATCATTAAATCTATATAGCCATTATAATGAAATAAACTAATAAAAGCAAATAAAAGATAATGATGATACATGGATTTCAAGGTCCTGATCAAAACTCAGAACATTGAGTCAACTGGAAGGAGGATGTTACGGTTCTGGTAGCTATTTTATGCTATGATTACCATCCCAAATGAAGAGCTCAAAAAAAAAAAAAAAAAAAAAACCAAAAGAAACTGTACTTTTTATTGCCATAAATCATCTTAAAACAAGTTTTAAAGTTAATCTCACTTGTTAATGTTTTTGGTGGCCAGAAGGTGCAAATATTAAGTCTCTGATCACTGTTTTACGGAGTATCAGTTAAACAAGGACATATTTGTCACAGTGTGTGGTCGAGTTACCACCGTGGTCCAGGCATTTTGAGCTCAAGGAAGCACAGAGCCATGTATTAAAAAAAAAAATAGTTAAAAAGTGATGTCTGACAAGACAACCCACAAAATAGGCAAGTGGATCCTGTATAGAGTTGGGCTTAATTATTACCAGATCAGAAAAAAACAACCACGGCTACTGAAATTCCAGTAAATACAGGATCAGTGGAGGTCCAAATTAAGTGATGTAATATTGTAGGTAACTTTACCCCGAACCAGTAGAGGTTGCTTTCACGAAGACCGACATTTTTTTTTTGAAAGTTAATGCTGTCAAATGGTAAGAGAAACTTAGGGTGCCACCAAAGCACAAGGTTAACAAAGAGAGGGGGAGGAGGGACCTGGAAGAGGAATGGGAAATTAGATCTTAAGAGTGGGTGGCAAATACTTAAGTTAGACAAAGACATCTTTGAGAACCACTTAGCTGGCTTATTGAAGTGTTTGCCTGATCAACTTCATGTATGCAATTCTTTTTTATCCCACAGATCTCATGGTTAGTAAACAAGCTTCCACATCTCATCTTTTCTATCCCACAGCACATTTAACAGTAATTCAAGTTTGTTCAGCTGCAGCGTCCATGAGGATATATGATCAATTCTTTTACTCACCTTCACAGGGTTGTGCTTGTAGAAAATTGGTGATGCTGGGCACGCAAGGTGATAAATCTGATCAACCTCAATCAACAGTGGCTCTGTGACATCTGCAGGAAAAAAGATCTATGTATAAAGCGCACTATCTCAAATTGCTAGCATAAATTTTCCAAGAGGACCAAGAAAATAAGCATGAAGCTTTTCATCACAAGCAGTCAAGCACTTTACAACTACAAAAAGGAATTTACGAATCACATAGAAACATCCAAACAAATCAAGAAATTGTACCCGGTATATGAACGTACAACTTAATGCTCAATACTATGTCTTGTATACATAAAACCCTCTGTCCTTAATGTTGAAGTTTCGATCGCCGAAATACCGGTTCAGCATAGGAGTTGGAAACCATAGATTTACAAAGGAAATCAAAAGTCTAACACATAGCTAAGTTGACCAACATAAATGTTCCAGCAGTCATGTCTATGCAACTAAAGTAGATGGAGTCTAGAGGCATCAAAAGGTTGTTGATATGACGTAAGTGACAACGACAGATTATCACGAGAAGAATACCATGACGGATAAGCTCAAATCTTGGATGGCCAATCCATTTCTTAAGGTTGTCCTTCGAACCAGTAAAGTAATTATCAGCAACAACAACCTGCACAAAACATTGATTGTCGATTTAAACTGATGGTAATAATATAATTAGCCCGGTAAAACAAAAAAACTGAGTTGCTATTTCAAATTCCCTTGATTGACCATTAGCCAATAGAATAGAAACAAGTCATGGGAACATGATTACCTCATTCTTTTCATTTTGCATTAATTTATCAACCAGGTGAGATCCAATAAATCCAGCTCCTCCAGTAATGAGAATTCTCATATTTGCCTGTCATCAAAAGAGAATGGCAAGTCAAGGATTTCATCAAAATGCGAGAGATGACAAAGACGGCATTCTGTCAGACCCCCACAAAATTTCCATAACCATCAACGCTCTCATCAATTGAAATGAAATTTATAAAGCAAGTACATTGCTCACGCTCAGCATTGCACAAATGCAAAATAAGAAGTGGACTCATCATAGGGAAATCAAAATCAAGGAATTATTCAAATTCTGAAAGATGCCACAGACTTATTCCACCATAACATATCCACAGTCAACAACTCCTTGTCAATGTAAAAGTGAAATTGTACAAACTAACTACATTGTTTCATTTGTTTATCATCAGCTTTGCACATATAAAAAAATTCATAAGAGGTGAGTTTATGGTCGAGTAGAAAAACAAAATTATCCATATAAGTTTGTGAAAGAGCGAGATACAACAGACCAAAATGGTTGCTTGTTCCAATATTCTCCATTACTGATTAAAGGATTCAACTTTATTTCACTATCAGATTTTACATAGCACAGAGACACCCAGATACATTTACATCTGACACTCTTAATGGACACAAGTACACAACCATAGGAAGTAGGCTGATCATAGCGTCTTGAGGAAGCTAGACCCTGACCAAAGACCAATCAAAAAGCAATAAAGATTGCCTTTTGTTACTATTGTCTCATCCAAACCGATTCCCACTATCCGGTTTCACTAAGAACAGATACACAACAGAACCATTCAACATCCAAACACTTTCACCACTACATTATTTCCACAATCATTAAAACTCTCCTCAGTTATAAAACGAATCACATTGCTCATAATCAACATAACACATGATGACATAAACAAAATCTTAGAAAATAGCTTTATCATAAGTTAGGTAGAGCTAGGAAACTAGACCACTACCAGTCTTCACAGCAATAACACAAACAAATATGGTTGCTAGTTCCTCCTTTCTCATGCAACTCCATTAGTCCCACTATCTGATTTTACTGGAACAGACACATCAGCTGCATTTAACATCCAAACACACTTACACCACTACAACATTTCCACAATTATCAAAACTCTCATCAGTGATGCAATATATTCTATACATTGCTCAAAACCAACATTGCACATAGGTTAGGTAAAGCTAGGAAGCTAGACCACTATCCACTCTTCACAGCAATAAAATAAACATAACTGGTTGCTTGCTCCTGTTTTCTCATGCAACTCTATTACTCCCACTATGTGATTTCACTTAACAGACACACATCAGCTGCATTTAACATCCAATCACTCATAATGGACACAAACCATGAATCACAACACACCATAGCACAACCAAAGTCCCCCCTAATGGACTACATTGTTCCACACTACCCACCAGCTACATCACAAATTGAAGATCAACCCACTAACAGATCCAAACTTTATCATCCAAATCAAACACACACACATTATATAAGCCTACACCCAACATCTAAAACAGCATAAACTACACCACAAAGCAACAAAAAATGAATAAAGATCAAACCTTTACAAAAAATATACCTGATAAAATTTAGAATTTCTCAAAGGAGAAGGAGCTGGTGGTGGCTTGCTTGATGATTGCTTATCTCCATTAGATGCCATCTTTCTAGATCTCTTTCAACACACCTTGCACAACACAACAATCACACATTAATTTTGCTGGACCCCACAAACAACAGCACCAATAAAGATGGGATTTTTAACAACAATTAATTAACATACAATCATATACATTGCCAATTAATTCATAACAAAAGGATTAACATTAACAATTAAAGATGGGATTTTTAACAGATCAATGAAACAACAAGGAGAAGTAAAGTACTTTGAGATGAATGTAAGATGAGGAGGAAAACCCTAAAAAAAGTGTGAGATAGATGATCAAAGAATGGAGTATATATAGTGTGACACACCAAAATTGATATAGTATGATCAAAGGTAGAACCTTCCTCTACCAAACGTCCACAAACCCACATGCCAGATCAGAGAGAAAGCGCGAAATTTACGCAACAATTAATTATACTGTTAAAATAATTCATCCAACTTACAAAAATTAAATATGGGTCATATTTATTGGTAGCTTCATAACCAAGAAATAATATAACACAAATCATGATGATGATAAGTTGATAACAATATATGAGACAAAGAGATCACAACAAACTCATGAACTAAACTGAGTGATAAGGGACAACAAACAACTGATGTTTCTACAGTAAATTTTTTTGGTTGGATTTATTTCTTACCAGAGATTAGAGGTAGAAAATGTGAATCTGTAGAAGGGAATTGAGGGTAAAATTAAGAGGTATAATTAAGAATATTTTTTTTTATGTATGTAAGGGTGACACAATTTACGAGGGGGTGAGTGAAAAACGTGGGGAGATATGCTTTCAGACTCACAAACACAACACAACACAAACACGATGTTACACAACACAAACACAACTCAACACAACTAAACCACACGAACACGAGACTTGTTGCTACTAGAGTTCTTTCAGTTACAAGTGACTACAACACTTGGACACAAGTTACGGCCTTGTTTAATTATGTAGAAAAAAATGATATAAAATTAGAAAAGCGGAATGAGTCGTAAATGAGATTTGGATATATAAGCTTTGATTATCTAAGCTGATTTGCGATATAAATTTAAAGAAGGACAACACGTTGTAGATAAACATCGAACGCTTGACTTTATAATTGAGGTAAATAAGTTTTAATGATCTAAGCTGATTTGCGATATAAATTTAAAGAAGAGCAACACGTTGTAGGTAAGCATCAAACGGCTGACTTTATAATTGAGGTAAATAAGTTTTAGTTATCTAAGCTGATTTGCGATATAAAAAGGTTAAAATGAGACGCGATGAATGATAAGACAAAAATGAATTTGGTTTTTTCTTCTAGGTCATACAAGTACTATGGAAATGACTTACTTAGTCCGAGCAATTGGCAATAAGATAAGAATTGAACATGTAACCTTAAACAAAAATTAGGCAATTAGAGATTTTACCACTAAAAATATAATTTACAAGATGACAAAGGAATAATAAAAAGTTTGTACGACCGTATTTTAAGATGAACTCTACCACTTTCAAAATGATTGAAATCTTACATGCTTGGCTAGGTCCGACAAGTTTCGAATTGTTGTTGTTGTTATTGTTGTTGTTGTTGTTGTCGTCATACAATAACTAGTCACTTTCCTTCTATCTTTTCTCTCATTTGTCGTATCAAGTAGCTAGTTAGGCGATGTTAGTTGGCTAGACTAAGCCAATGGTCTTTCTAAAAGGCAAGTTTGAGTATATTCTTAATACCCTGTTTGATTTTGCCATACAGGTTTTGAAGATTACCATTGCATTTAATCTGTTTATCTTTCCAACATAATTATTTATCTATGTTGTGAAAAACACTAAACATGAGTTCCAAATGCTGTTTTTATATGGTGTGCTAAATTATGAAAGTAATATTTTTTTTTTTTTTTGGTAAAAGGCGATGGAGAAGACTCCTTACAAAGAAAAGGGAAGGAAAAAACAAAGCGAAAAACCAAAATTAAACTACAGCTAAAAAAAAAAAAAAAACGAAACTATGGAACCATTCGATGCCACGCAACCCCCATCACATCTTGCTCCATAAGATACCTCAGGCAAGCCGGAGGAGACATCTTGCTCCATAAGATTATGAAAGTAATATGTGACTCATTAACATCTTACATATCTTTAATTTCTTTTTAAATTTCAATTGCATGTACCTTATCCTTTTCACTTATCCTTCTTATTGTTACATTAATTAGAAGGGTCGATATTATCAAGTTTACCGTAATATCATGTATCCACATATTTTTAAGAAAGAAAGTCATTCCAAACAAGTACGGATGTAATGAAGAAGGCATTTGTGTAATAAGTAAGAGGTTGTTTTTTATGAATAGGTTTTGATAAGAAAAGCAACGACTATCTATAATGATGCAAATGTGGTATCAACATTATCTTGGTGATGCAAATGATATCAACATTATTTTAGTAAATCATATTTGAGTATTAGTTATAAATGAAAAGTAGATTTAATTGTAATTGTGTTATATAGATTTGTTAAGGGCCTTGACTTGAATCAGATCTAGTTTTGGGGTTTGAAATCATGGTTAGTATAATATCTTAGGTTCACTTATTATATTTCTTCTGTTTTTGTTGAAAGGAGATATGATTTTCAAATGAGGTGCACAATCACGATGATGTCCAAACTGACAATTAGTTCAGTATAGTAATAACTCCTTCTCTTGTTTAAATTATTTTTTCCAATAGTATGTGTTTTGGTTGACTGGTTAATTAAGACGAGCTCGTTGAACTTTCTTGCTCGTTTGGTGCATGGACCTCGTGTATGGTTTCATTGATATGTTTTATAATTTTAGTCTGCTTCATTCAGCATGCTCATAAATTAATCTGTAATATTACTCTTATCCAAAGAGCAACGTAGTGGCTGTAGTTTAGTGGTTAGAATTCCACGTTGTGGCCGTGGAGACCTGGGCTCGAATCCCAGCAGCCACA
>CAAKMY010113560.1:0-24348 GCA_901111285.1 Corrigiola litoralis | reverse complement strand
TTTTTTTTTTTTTTTTTTTGCATGTGTAGTATACTAGTATGTGGTGTTCTTGTAAAAATAAGGAAGGGAACAAGAAAGATTGTGATAATAGATAATATTTTGTAAGAAGAGATGATATGTAGTATATATGCGTATATTCTTCAAGTTTGCTAAACGTAGTCACTAGTCACTAGTCAGTACTTTGCAGTGACGATCGTATGGCAGGAATAATTTGACAACCACGAATGTGATTCTAGGAATTTGGAAGTTAAAAGTACAGCTAAACGTACTCAAAAATATATGTAGCAATGTCTTCATTTCCCAATTCACAATAACATAAGGAATTTTTTTAGAGTTAGTTGTATAATGCATGGACTTTACATGATATTTCATGCAGATTTATCTGACTCGTGGGGTTTTCCCACTGAACAAGTTCCTTCACTGTTTTCTCAAGCTCTATTGTTTCTTTCATCAAAGAGCTCAAGCAATATCCAAGGACACTAAAGCTCAAAACTATCCGACTCTTGATATCTTCCTCGTCCTCAGAGAACTGAATTTTATCGGATACTTCCTTCAAATGATCAAGGTATGAGCTTGTGATCTTCCCCAAGTCCTCATTCAAACCTGGATTATTTCTCGATTTCCCCAATTCAATGTCGAATGTGCTGCCACTCTTCGCGAGGTCCTTTTCCAGTACCAAAAGGGATTTGATCGAAATGACCTCTTGCAAGGATTTTATTGAAGAACTAGTCATTTTCTCTACAAGCTTAAGATCACCATTAAGCTTACTCAATGCGTCCTTGCAACCCATTGCTTCTAGTCTTTGGATTTGCTCTTCTACAAAACCAATAGCATGTGCCTTGAAAAGCAAGAGATCTGCCATTTTCGCGAGGGAGCCAAGTAGTTTCTTGTAAACAGCAGCATGGAAAGGCAAGAACCAAAAATTTGGTTCGGCCTCAGCTTCACCAACATATTTGTCAAGTTCCGCCACCTCGGTCTTGAGTCCTTTGCTCCTTTCCTGCAACTCTGCCTTGGAAGTTGCAAGGTCAATCGAGTAGATAGATTCCTGCAGCATGCCGAGAGTTTTGGAGAGTTGAACTTTGGCTAGGGAGGTAGCTCTGGTGGGTTGTAGTAGCAGCTCCACCATGATTGAGCAGGACAAACCAATGAATGTTTCTACAATTCTTTCTACGGCAAATTCACTTGGTGGACCGAAATTCCTGCGGCCTAAAATCAGTACTGCCCCAATAACGGCGGACACGGCTCCTGCTTGGCCATACATTTTGCTCCGTTGAAGAAAACTGGTGAAGAGGAACCAAGGAAGCAGAGCTACGAACCTTATTTGCACAAATCTTTCAAAGATAAAACAGCCTATAACTCCATATACATTCCCAATAACTGTCCCTTGGAATTTAATATTAGCAACCTTGAATGTTGCTTCTCTAGCTGCTGCCAGGCTGATACCTACTGGCAGACCAGCCCAAAATCCATTTGGTTTGCTGTAATAAAGCCCAAATAGTACAGCAAAGCCCAAGGAGAGCGAGCATTTTAGTGCAGGGACAAGTCTTTTTCTGACAGTGAAGGGTAAGCTGGCCCAAATCCCTTCAAGAGAAAGCCCATTCTGCTGTTCCTGAACCTCATTTGGTTGGTTCTGCTTTTCAAGGGTGTTTTTGTGAGCTTTAGGTGTACCTGAAGGAACTGTCATGGCCCTTGCTTGTGTGTGCAGGAGTTTCATGCAGAACAAGAAGAAATAGGAGGGCAAGTCTTTCTCACTTGATGGGACGGTTTGAAGTGTTTGGAGGAATTCCATAACATGTCCAGCATTAGAATCTGGGACAGTTGATGTCTCACAAGGCATATGACTCTTAAGTTGTTCCAGGTTTTGGCTAATTTGTCCCTCTATTCTACTCATCCCTTCCTTTTGTCTTTCATCCAATATAACAGGAAGTGTTGAGTTGCTTAAAGCAATCTCCATCCCTCTTAATGGTGTCTCTAATTCTTGTAACCGGTCCCCTGGGTTCTTGCAATAAGGTCTTAATAGCTGGATAGGAAATTTCTCCCAGTGCATGCTTTCCTGCACAAAAAAGAGTGAATTGTTTAGACATATTTTCTTCAGTCTTTGTGATTTTGTGGATCATAGGGTATGAACATATGCTTACTTGTTTAGATTTGATGCACTGGAGCAATTTCCTCGCTTTAGCAGCCAAACATTTAGCCTGTGAGATCAATGTTTGTGAAGATACACTGTCTTCAGCCAAAAAAGCCTTCACAAAGATCTTCAGCCTTTCTGATGCGTTCTCTGCGAATAGCGTGCTGTTCTGTTTCACCTACACATTACATAAGGCTTAGTTTAGTACTGTATTTGATAACAGCTCTCCTCCATAACACAATCAGAAGTAGTTTAGTTTGTATGTGAAAGAGCTACTAGTTTAAACATATGCAATACGTGAAGGAATAAAACCGAAGCTAATATTTTGTATAAGCTATCAATTTACCTCAGAGGAAGCAAGATGTGGGTAAGGCAGCAACATAGCCACAAGACAAGCTAAGGCACCAAGCGCGGTGCTAGCAGCAACATGGACAGGGTGCATGATAGCTTCTGTATGCTCCGCATTAATGTAGCCAACAACGTAAATGATTACAAGTTGGCCCAAAGCAATCCTCTTGGCCACTAGGTGAGTCCATTCAGGCAGGGCAACGAAGAAGGCCGCGATAGCCAGAATCAGGGAGGTGGAGGTAGCAGTGAGCCTAGTAGGTCCAACGATGTAGAGGCACAACAATGCAGGGCAAACAGTTTGAATGGTGGCACATAATGCTAGCCAACATCCGCGTATAGTATCCCCTAGGGTGCCATTGGTGATGATAAGTATCACTACGACATAGGAAAATGCAGGGAAAGCAACTTGCTTATTAACAGATTCAGGACCATAGAGTGTGACGAGCCCTACTATGATACATGCTAGAGCTGTTCTTAAGGCTGAGTTTAGGCTTGACTTCCATATGGCTTGCGTCCTCTTAAACTGCTCACTTTTACTCATAGTTTGGCCTCTGTGTTCCCCTGTCTTGATCAAAAAGTGGCTAGCTTGGTATGATCAGGACTAGAGAGAAAATTGGAGAAGAGAAACTGTGGTGAGGGGAACACAGAGGCATGAAGATGGGTATTTGTAGAGGAATAAGATGGTTAGTGGTAACAATCTTAGTGACATTTCGTAGTGGGATCCACTTGCTATTTCTTAACAAAACCAGTTTCAACTTTAAACCCTTTATTTAATCTAGTAGAGAATAATACTAGGAAAAATTGTTTTGCCAGAAATTGTTTTTAGAGGTTTTCCATATGCATGCCAAATTGGCCAACTGAAGGTTCTGTTTACCATCAACTTTGGATAAGTCGAATCACGTATAATATACTTGTACAATTTTAATCACAATATGAGATCGATGTTACAGAACCTGATCCCCTTCTCTTTAATAATGCATAAGTGCATAACCCCCCTTAAAGTTAGTTTACATGAATTCTCAATCTCTGGTAAATTATTGGATTGATTCTAGTACCCTATCAATCTAATGACTGTAGGAGATTTTTCTTCTGCTTCAAAAGGAGCTGTCTGTTTACTATTTGACGGGACTCAGGAGATGTTCAGGTGCATTAGAATCCAGCTTTTGGACAACTTTAACACAATCTTTTGCTCGACATCCACTAATTGGTAATATGAAGAGCCAGTCAAGTGATACTTATGTGACTTTTTTTTATCCTATAAAGCTATTACAATTTGCGAGCTCACATATCATATATCATAACATTTCTGTTCAATTCAGAGTGAATAAATTCTCTCATTTCAAAAAAAGTATTCTGTATGAAATGCAGTAGATACAAAATTCAGACTTACACTACTGTTTTCTGTTTGCAGTACAGCTGAAAACACTTTCTTCTACTGGTTTTTTGAATATCATGTAGGAGTCCCTTATATATACATGGATAAATGGATACTGAGCGGTGATCACGCAAACGAAGAAGATACATCTATCATTCATATTTCAGTGAGACTGTGAACTTTTCTTATTTTTTATTTTTGGACAAAGCTTACTGAGCTGCGGTATACTTCGTACGAATGAGAGGACTCTACATCTTCATCAAACAAATATATAGTAAATGGTAGACACATACATTTGTTTTTTCTAGTCCATGAATCTATATAATGAGCTATAGGGTCACTTATCATACAAAGGTGTAACTGAATTCTAGTATACGGTCATTTCCTCATAAAATTTGTGATATCGATCAAGGAAATATGCTATACATTCATACAAGAAAATTTCGTTAGCACAGGTTGAAGCGACCTTGTTGCGCCTCTTTCCTTATCATGTTCATCCAATTAGAGGAAAAATCTAACATTAGCCACTAAATTAAGATCATGTATCTATTAAGGAAAAATCTAACATTAGCCACTAAATTAAGATCGTCGTAGACCTGAACCAGTAAACTAAGATTTCGTAGTCGAGAAGCCGTGAAGTTGATAGTCATTCAACTTGAAACGCACTTCCAGTAGGAGGGGTGACTCAGACTAACAAGAAATGTTAAATTAGATTGATCAGAGAAGTGGGTTCTTCTCATCACGCACTAACATTTCATCTGTCCTCGTTGTACTTACAAATTTGATCCTTTGAGTGACAGTAAGGGTCAGAGGGATCATGAGAAGAGGCGACAGTGTATGGTTTTGTCCATTATATTACTCTCATAAGTTGGTTAAAGCAGAAATGTGGTCTTTTCTCAAGAACAGTGCCTCACTGTATTTACTGAGACTCTGAGAGTGTTTGTTTATGTCATATAAATTCGTTAAAGACATCCTTTAAATCTCTCTCGTTGTCCTTCCTCAATAGACTATTTGCTTATGTAATAACACCTTTTCCCACTATAATACGAACAGAAAACACGCAGTTTCCCACTTTTTGGTGCGGTGACATCAAAAGAAATGACAAAAAAGCTTTACAAGTTTCTTCCAAAATTTGTAGCAGCCCCTTTGCCATGTTTATATTTAAAGAAAACTAAAAAAAAAAAAAAAATAGTACTATCAGGTGGTGCCTCAGGTTTCTTGTTAGGATCCTGCGTAAGAAAATTAGTGGCTGAGCATTGCTTGGAAGATTTGGAGTTAACATTAAGATAAAATTAAAAATATATCATACACATTGAGTATGGAGAATATTGTTTACCTGATTGGCCGATTTATGTAATATATGGGTTATTAAAGCGACCAAGCTATATTAAATGGTTTGTAGTATTGCTTTTTTCTTTTTTGTTTACTTTTTATTTATTTATATTTTCTTTAAGTCATCACTAGTGTACATTATATATTTATGGTTTGTATAGCTTGAATTACAATTTACAACCTGTCATTAACTTGATATAAAAACACAATCAAACAAAGTAGACCAATGATTTTACAATTTTGGTTTTAATAGCGCGGAGCACGGTACTTCATAACAATTTATACAAAGATTTACGGAATTGTTTATGACTAACACCTTGCTTACTGACATATCTGACGTTGAGAAGTAGTAGTTGCTAGTTTCGGTGCATTTCCGGTTGTACGATCATTTTGCGGGCAAATGCTTACGCCACCTCCATAACGACAGAATTAGCTAAGACCTAATTTACCAAAAGGGAACATATATATTGTGGTGAGCCCCAGCCACTCACAGTTTGGATCATTGGCAACAGTAGAGTATTCGTCAGTGAATCCAATAAAAGGGATTTCCAACAACCTGAATATTATAGTAACTGCTGGCTAATTGCTAATCTACCTAGTAACATCTTATATACTGTCATCTACCGAGTAACTCTTTATCTTGGAGGCTCTTTTTTGAGGGTCAAGTATAACTTTCTCTTGTTCGCTACTCACTATGTTTTCAGACTTTTGAACTTCAGGCTCCTGAATTGATCTAATTAGTATCAAGTATTTGAGCCAAGAAAGTCTAAGCCTAGTGGTCAAAAGTGTTCTGATTCTCTGAACGATATGTCACATGTTCGAAAACTCTATGCCCCGTTTGTAATATTTACACTAGCTTTGTGACTCCTATGGACCAAAAAGAACAAAAAATATCGAGTATTTGAGTAACAACTCCTATTTCTATTTCCGCCTATAGTTCCAACTTAATCAAGAGGGAAAAAACAGAACTTGCATGCCTAGTTACAAAGTATGAACAATATCATAGCATATCAAATTAATTGTGACCTATAACATTGACAATACTCCCGCCTTCGACTATCACTAACCTACTAATTTAGATTAAGATCCTGTAATAGAATCAGGAGATCGATTAACGTACCAACTTCAACAATTAGCACCAGGATATGCTCTATTGGTCACCATGGCTTTTCTATTCCGGGGCAAACAAAAGTAGATGCTATAAAAATCAAATAAGTATGCACAGTACATTGTCTACATAACTTGTGGAAAGGTTAAAACATTATTAGGACTTACGAGAGAGATCACAAATTGGTTTGCAAATTGCTATCACTTTTCAGTACCTCACCCTCTCTTTTGGCCAGATGAGAAAAGGAAGAAGGAACCACAAAAACTGGAAGGGACACATGTATGATAACTTCCTGTCATATTTTGTCACATTGATTGAAACTAACCCATTTCATAGGATCAGTTTTCACTATCAGCTTGCTTGGAAAAATGACCTATGCAAAGAGGAACAAACAACTGCATCCACAAAGTATACTAACGAAAAAGCTGTCAACATCGGCTGTAACTCAGACGAAAGTGAACAACACAAAACCTTTCTCCTCTTTTCCTTTCGCATAGCAAGGAAGAATATCTGAATATGTACTCACGAAGAATCATGATCTTCTAATAAACATGATAAATGGTTTACAACCAAAGCCTAGCTTCACTACATCTTAGAGACAGCTTCAGTAGACGATAAGTGGAATTAAGGTCCAAAATCATCTTCTGTCTTAACCTCTTGGCTAGCCTCCTCCACTAGAAGTTGGACTCCCAACAGAAGTTTAAGCAAATTCGAGAAAATATACAAAGACTATCTGAAGCCTTGATGATCTCAAAGCAAAGTTCTCCTCGTTGGGTAAAGAGTGTTACGTGAGATATTATCCTTCGATCCTTCCAATGATGTCGATTGCAACCAGGTGAAATGGACGACAAATAAAGTGACTCACAAATTAACTAGTTTTGCTTTGGTTTATCAACAAATTTTGGTACGGGTGAAACAAAGCCTTCCTGATCATTCATCTGAGGAAACGCTGAGGAAGAAGAAAGGTAGGCTAGTTACAAAATTGCTTAGTCCCTCAGAGTCTTCTTATACCAAAATGCGCACAGACCCACCTATAAGCCTAGCGCCAGAGTCCTCAAGTAAATCATCCTTTTCAGTTTAGTTCAGACACAGATTATTTCTATAATCAGCTCTAGAGCTATCTAAGACAAATCCTAGTTCTAAGCCTAACAACCATTGTAAACCAAAAGTAACCAATATGTGGTACTACTCCGTATTAAATAATATTTCTGACTTGAGAATTACCGTGGACAAAATTCTGATACTAAACTGGAAGAAATTGTAAAAGTAGATTCTGATATCAGCTATTTAAACTATCTTTAATAAACAATATAACAAAGTCGATTGTCAAATGTGAATTTGACCAATCAAATTCGACCATCTGAAGTCTAAGCATCCTTCCAACAAAATGCTAAATCCTATGAGCAAAGCGCGCATAGCAAACCACTCCGCTGTCTACAGAGTCCAAGACTTGCAGGCTGCAGCCCACTGTCACAACCCAAAAGGAAAAAAAAAACCTTGAACAAAATGTCGATTGTTTATGACCAAAAAGACTCAGCAGGCGCCTTTAATTTACTAATCATCAATTGGGTGTTCTAAAACATGCATTAGCCGTAGTCTGCAAGTGAGCACTTACATTAATTTAGTGTAGATTAGGATTAGATAAGTTTTGGACAAACCAAAATCTACTTAGTAGTTTATTCAGACTTCTACTTAGCTACCCAGCCAATGGACGGACTTTAAGATTTCTCTCCAACTTCATGTTCCGTAGAAATCTTTTCCAATTTCATCGCTCACAATTCACTAATCAGTACTTCGTATATTCTAAGTTTCTTATCGGTCAGTGTAGTACGTACAAACAATTAAGCCAATGCCAAGAAACAAAATAAACTAGTGACTTCTAATATATCTTCTCGATATCAGTATATCAGAAAGTGCACGTATCACAGCTAGGAACAAGCTTCCTACGCATAAAATTGAGGAAGAGTTGAGAAGTTTTGATCACATACTGCCGAAAGCCGCCGACGTAAGTTCCTAATGTTGAGGTCATATCTGTTCAGTATCTGAAGGGTCACCAAACACCAAATATAGCTGCCCTGTAAAAGTGACCATAAGGAAGAACAAAATTCAGAAAAGTGAAATCCTTTCGTGTTAGCAGGCCAAAAAGAAACTTCTGAGACGACACTCTACTAACAATTCAAGTGCTCGAGGAAATGGTACGTTCAAAACTTAAGACTACACAAGCCAGAATGAATATCATATTAAGTCCAAACAGGTAAAGGAGCATGCTTGTCTACACGAAGTCAAGAGTAAACAAATTGCATTTCAGGATGCGCGCAACTTGTCAGAGAAACTTCCATAAAGTCATAACTTTTGCATTTCAGGATGCAGCTTGCAAGTCGTGGACTCTGTTCAAAGCCAAAACAAGACTGCTCTTCAGCTCATCAAACCACATTTCAAAAGAGGTCTTCTAACAACCCGATAAACTAGAGATGACGCATAAAGTAAATAATAAAGTTCAGATTCTGGACTCTGGACTCTGGTAGCAGAACTCTTTGTTTTGCCCGCCACATCCATCATGTATGCCACTTATTAGACATCTTAAGATTTATAGTGACATGCATACTTAGATTTGATGCTCCAGATATACTTAATAAAGCACCCATCAGGCCATCAGCTACGTTAATTGACTTCTGAAGCGTGCAAACTCCAAAGTATAATGTGAGTTGCTACATAAATACATTAGATACTGTCAAATTTTTTTTATTTATTTTGTTTTTTTGACAAAAGAACTGTCAAATTTTAGCAAATACTAGATAAATTCATTTCCAGGAACTCTAGCCCATTGAAGCCTTTTCTTTCATTCTAGATTTCGAATCATGATGACAACGACAAACTACCTTGTCAGAGACTTTTGTTTATTTAGGAAACTATAAAAGGCAGTTCAAAGTAAGTGGCACCCAACTATAGAAACAATTTTCATTGACACATTTGAGATGCACCTCCAATAGAGATATTATTTTTGTAACTTTATGTAGTAAGGAGACTATAAAAGGTACAAGTAGTCCCTATTCTTCTCTTTTCTTCCGGTCTTCTTACAAAGATTTTGTGAACAACTACAATGTGAAACAAAATCCTGATTCGTAAAAGCATATCCTTCAGTCATGTTAATTATTACGTCAAACATAGACATTAACAAAGTTTTTAAAAAAATAGAAAAACATCCTTTGTTGACCCGCTTCTTTCTATTGTCTAACAACCGATGCAACTAAGTCAAGAAGGCATTCATTCCATTCTATGGAGCATCAAACCAAACGTTTCCGAGGTATCTGCAGTGCAACTTAAAGACTCTTTCTGGTGAAGCTAGGATAATAAAGATAAAACAAGAAAACTCAGATATAATCAATTATCAGGCAGTTTCATGGAACCAGAGATTTATTATTAATCATATCTATGCTGCTTGGCTTGGGCAGTTGACATAAAACTATTTAAGCAGGAATATCAAGTCTGAAATACATTTTTGTCCGACTTCTGTAAAGTGCACCAGTCAATGGGTTCACTATATTATATCAACGACCAATACATGATTTTCACCCAAATTTTTGTGTAGGGGAATTTTATTAGCACGTTTATTTAACCTTCTAACGGTCGTTCTAGTTTTTTTAGCTTTTGAAAGTTCATTCTAGTTGAAATTGTACTGAAAACTGTGATCTCACAGACTGAAAAAGATAACTTTGGAACGCAGGTAGCACTACTCTTTGTCTAAATTAAAGCATCCAATTCTCAAATAATATTTAGGGTCTCCAAAGGTGGTAGTAGTAGAGTTGGACGGCAAACCCCATTTTTTTTAAAAGTGTTTGCCCATAAAGAACTACCTAAGCCACCACATGTTCAAAAACACTGAATAATTAGCCATGTTTTATTCGACATACAAGGAACACCCTACTTAATATTCTCCGATTCTCAAATTAATCAACCGATCACTGTAGTATATATAATTGGCTACTTAATAGACTTAGGTCACTTTCAACTCCATAGATAAGAGATCTCAAGGTAACAAAATAAACACAAGATTAATCTAACAAAGGGACCCTTCCTTGGGATAGGGAAGGGGATATATAAAAATGTCATAGGTAACATGAGGCCTTCCATATTTTGCTCTTCAAACAAGCCGAAAGAATAATTCAATACACAACGTTTCTTACAATGTGTTGAGACTAAAAGCAATAATCATGTCACTGTTGAAAGTAATTACGCATTCAGATCCTATTCATTACGATAAGGCTCAGCAGATCCAAAACATAAGGTTACCTCACTCACAGAAACAAATTTGGGCGGCTATCAGGGTCAATTATTCCCGCCAGGAAAGCAGCAAACACACACAACATAAGAAATCCAATCATGCCTGTTCTCAGCAGCTGGTCAAAATTATGATGAACATCAATCTCAGATCTCACATATTCAAAACCACGGTCCTCAAAATTCAATCCATCTGCAATCAGCTGCGAGACATTTTCCACTTCTACAGAAGGAAAGCGCCGAATATTGCTGGAACTACCATTTAAACATATTGCACAGACGCATTTACCACCAAGACATGCTGGAAGCTCCTGAAAGCACTCAGAAAGAACCTCCCTGTATTTCACGCCAAGAAATTTCAACTTCTCTCGAGTGACAGGATTTAGAACCTGAAAGATATACCTTTGATCAATAACTTAACCCAGAAGAACAGGAATTGAAAACCAAGTAGACAGGACATTCCAAAACTACTGAAGCAAGGAACTCACTTTCATTAAAGTTTGCACCATTAC
Organism: Corrigiola litoralis; assembly: GCA_901111285.1. Classification (NCBI taxonomy): domain Eukaryota; kingdom Viridiplantae; phylum Streptophyta; class Magnoliopsida; order Caryophyllales; family Caryophyllaceae; genus Corrigiola; species Corrigiola litoralis. The sequence goes on along the minus strand of CAAKMY010113560.1, from coordinate 13,267 downwards.
TCGAATTACAGGAGGCAGTCGTATGACAAACAAACCACTAAGACAATTTGGAAAGTGATCTTGGAAAAGTAGGGAGCAGGATCTTAGCATCTGTACTGGGAGTCTAAATGGAGATAAACCTTCACAATCCACCAAAACCATAATTTGAGGGTTTTCCTGATCAGCTAAATGCAGGATACCATGCTCCATCTGTGAAACTGTACCAGCAGTCAATGTCATATATCACGCTAAGAAAATTAGCTTTGGAAGCTCAATAAAAGCAGACACAAATTCTCAATGCTCAAGGAAAGGAGACACATATTCCAGAATCCGTTGAAACACCTCATAACAACAAACTTCATTATCAAGCCTAAAAATCAAAGAAAGAGAGAAGTAAGGTTTTCAGCTGCTTTAGTGAAGCGAGTCAGACCCTAAATTGCTAAGTTAGTAAATCAGCTAAAGAATGCAGCACAAAATCCTGATAGCTCCATCAAGAAGACAGTCATAAGAACTACAAAACATTCATTCAAGAAGATCAGTCACTGTTAAAAAAAGAATGAAATGCACAGTGCACTAAAGCCATAGAGTCTCTGGTGCCCACACAAAGGGCGAGAGGCAAAGGGGCACGGATATATATATAGGGAAGCACATATCTTTGGTCCAAATTATAGTCATTCATATAACAATAGCCTATGAAAGCTTCTAAAATCTACCTCTAACTCACATTAAAATGAGTACTAAAGTTCATGAGATTCTTTATTGTAAATGACTTGGAAGTACAGTATTTTAGTGCACGATTTCTAATTATACAGTCAGTCTACCAATCGGAAAAAGGCGAAGACAAAATGGAGAAAACAATATAATAATTAAGGGGATGAAGGCTTACCAACGGCCTGGGCAAATCTTGGTCTATCATGATTTGGCAGACTGGTGCAAGCTACACCAAGACGTACAATCAGGCAAGGTCTGTGTCCCACATCATAGCCATGCCAAAATACTACATTTGACCACATCATCAATTCCTGTTCTGAAAGAATATAGTATGTCTCTCTCCAACGAATTGTCTTCTTGATCGATGAAAGTAGGCACGGAAAATCACCATCTGCAGCAGTATGAAATCTTCGAAGTTCACTTTCGTTAATCCTGCAATTTCGCAACAGCACCATAGCTTCATTCAGTTATTAGTTTCAGGGGTGGAACCAAGACTTGATACCAAGGGAGTCCAAAGTAAAATGAGCAAGTATAAATATTTTTTTTATTACATGAGATGATTATAGTACTAATGCTTAAAATAATGAAAAGTGCAAATATATACGGAGTAATACTAAAAATAAGAAAATATGATGTAATTTTCCTTTTGTATTTTTAGATAGAAATTTTTTATTAAGTAACAAAAAAGTGTTGGAGGACAAGAAATCCTCCTCCAAATGTGATTACAAAAGGGCCCAATGTGACATGTTTTCCACTTTGACATAGTTTAAAACATATAAATTAGAGTTTTTTTTCTTCTAAAAAGCTCATGTACAAGAATAGCATAAATCATAAAAAGTTTATACTGTTTTGCTTCGTACAAAAGTCTCACAGTTAAATTCTCTTATTAACAACATATATAACATTATTGATCCTTATACTTTATATTGGGTGGTAGATCACCTACGTCGGATAAAAGTAATTATTTTTCTAGTATACCAACTCCTTTATTAGCCTCCCCCNNCCCCCCCCCCCCCCCCCCCGAACTTTGGTTTTCAAAGTCAAAGGCTATCTATACAAACATCACAACTTTTCAGGTGGCCTATAGAATTTTCAACTGTCATATACTTCTACAAAATCTTGGACATGTCGCGACTTAAGAAAGTTAAAAGGGCAAATTATAAAAATTCCAAGTAAAATACTGAAGGAAACTATTTTGTGACATGTTTACTCGGATATTGCTGTCACGCACATCGATATAGTTCCCCACACATGCTAACTGATCACCTTTCTGGTAAGCTGATCCCTTGCTTGTCAAGTTCTTCATAAAGTTTTAGCAACCAATCCTCAGATGACGCACAAGTTGGTAATTCATTGTTCATACTGCAGCGATAGTAACAGATAACTCAACACATACGTAAAATAGCGAATACTTTAGATATTCTAGTCTAGAAATCTAGAATCAGTAGAAGGTAGCCAGATTGAACAGTCTAAAATCTATATTTAACTACTAATGCAGTCAATGTAAAGGACACAAAAGAGAGTGCTTCTTGTTTACCTTGCTTCAACACCAGGCTGTACAGAAGATAAATCTTTATCTAAGTTGTTCAATGCAGGCGAAACATTATCATCGTCTGAAGCACTTGTCTTATCTGAATGGTCAGAAAAAGCAGTTGCTATCGAAAGGATCAATAGTGGCCGTGAAAACATCTGCAGATATGATGTAGCCACCACCAATCATTTTAAGAGAAAAAGCATACTCCAAAAATTGTATGATGAAACAAGAGAATTACCGGATAAGGAATAGCTACACAAATACTTACCTGCATACCCTGTACTAATCCCTTGAATGGAGCCCATCTCTGGACCCACTTAAATGGAGGATAGCATAGCATTTGGCATGCTTGAAGACTGCGCCAAGCAAATGGGCATCTGGATTTTGAAAATCTCCTAGTAGTTTCTAGAGCCACAACTTTTAGTAAAAAAAATGCTAGTTCACCAGCAACTCCCCTTACTACCAAACGTTTCGGAGCATTCTGACTAGAATAGTCTTGTGTGAAAGTCTTAGACCGGTAAATATTTGCCGTGTTTTTCTGAGAGGTTATCGGCACCAGTTTAGAGTACCTTCTTCGACCTGGACTACTCTTCTGATCCGCCATTGGGAAAAACTTGGGAGTGTTTCCAACTCCAAATTCACCGTATGTGCTCAAGGGTTGTAGTGATCGATCCCTCCATCTGCGAGAATTTTATATGAAGTTAAATAAAGAAACATCCGGATTTGTATTCATCATATGGGATAAGAAACAAAGTGTTCACCACTCTTTTTATTGCAGGAGTTGCAGAACTAAACCGAGGTGGGATATGGTCTAATGGTTATCCTGCAAATAACATGAACTGCATTAGGAATGAACATACTGAAATATTGAGCTTATTGTCTAGCAGGAAGCTGTTTGAGCACATCATTTTCAGGATACAAGAAATGATCTATTCAAAGCACCCCATACACCTGTCCGGTTATTCTACAACAAAGTACAAACCCTTAATAGAAGTTCCTTTAGGATAACACTCACAATCAAAGTCCTAGCTCCAGACTAATTGACTCTGTTTTAAGCAGCTCTACACAAATTGTCACACACCTACCACAGGACGATTTAACTTTCAACTTCCTCACTATCTTATCATTTGGTGAGGCTTGTTCTGTAAGAAAGCATTCTATTCAAACCAATGGCGTATCTTGGCATAAAACATGCGTCCTTCTTTCATAAAGTCAAACCAGAAGCTACTGTGACAAAAGTTGTGGTAAAATTACGACTAAGAAGGTTAGAAAATTCAACAAAAAATTCTAGCAATTCAAATATCGAAAGCACAGCAAGAACTTCAAATTTGCATATTACATTGGATCCCCGAATGTATGAGAAGCTTGTACAGAAGTACATAACACATACTCCCTTCGACACATATAGAGTTTCCATCCCTCATACGAGATTTTCAAAGAACATCGCTCACAATTTTCATCCATTACTTAATAGTTATCTCACTCCAATTTGACAAAATGCTTAAGTACGGCTGATTTTCATCAAGATTTTGAACCTTTAACATAGTTCACACTTAGCACTCCGTAATTGACAAACTATGCTACTCAGACTCCGCTCATTATCCAACAGTATTGCTATAAGCACCGTCTAGCTGTTGAATTCAGCTATTTTCAGATAACTCTGCTCATTATCTGACAGAAATGCCATAACCATCATCTCACTGTTTGATCCGCCTATCCGCAGATATTTCCTTATTTATCTTCTCTAAATCACATTCTCAAAATACCTAACCTTAAACTTCCCTATAACCTGGATCCTCAAACTACAATAAACTATTTCTAAACAAAATTTCGCAAATTCGCGACGTTTTCCAGACACGAATCACTCCTAATTCTCATCAAGATCCTAAACCTTGAACTAATTCACATTAAGTTACACCTAATTGTCAATTGTCGCTACGATTTTCCTAAAAATACAAAATTCCTAACATATTTGACCTTGATCACAATGCACAACAACAAAGCACAAACTTGCTATATCTCTGTACTATCAATTACAACAAAAAGAGCTAAATAACAACAAAAAACAAAACACAACAATAGAACAATCTCATGAATTAAGTCAATCAACAATAAATTAGCGTAACATTTCAACAACGGCGAAAATTAGGTAGCTAAAAGGTAAAAGGTAACAAACACAGCATTACACCTAATTGTCCATTGATGCAATAATTTCCCTAAAAATGCGAAATTCCTAACATATTTGACCTTGATCATAACAAAGCACAAATTTACTATATCTCTGTACTATCAATCATAACAATAACAGCTAAAAAAACACAAAATTGCAACAATTTGATGAATTAAGTCAATTGACGAAAAAAAAGCGTAATATACACAGCATTAGACAAATTAATATAAAAGTGGAATTAAAGAAATGAAATAAAGCAGAAAATAGACCTTCTAGAAGAGTTACGAAAGAGGGGGGCAAAATGGTTGAGAAGCAGGGAGTTTAACAGATCAATAAAAAACATCTCCAACAGAAACAGTACCTCCAACTCAGCATAGACAGACAGTTAGACACTGTTTGTCGTTATGTCATTGGATACTTTTTAAGGGGTCGGGTCGGGTCGGATACGTTACGTGTTGCGTCAAGTATTAACGGATTATTAAACAAATCTACACTAACCAGACCCGTTTAAATTTTAGGTCGGGTTTGTGTCGATCGGATTAATGAATGGGGTGAGAGTCATTGACCCTAACTTGTTTTATTTTGGGTAGGGTTTGTCGTTATGCTATTGGACACTTTTTAACGGGTCGGGTCGTGCCGACGTGATGCGTCAAGCATTAACGGATTATTGAACAAATCAATACTGACCAGACCCGTTAAACTTTTAGGTCGGGTTTGTGTTGATTGGATTAAATAAATGGGTTGAGAGTCATTGACTCTAACTTGTTTATTTTGTGTTGGGTTCGAGTCACGTTGTCGGGTTTCCTCACATTGTAGGCAATTTTAGAGCAAAATGATAAATTTTGGTTAGAGTTTTCAATTTTGCTTTCATATGTAAAGTATTTAAATAGATCATATTTTAGCTTCTTCGGAAAGCACTTGTTTATGACTAACAGATTATTCGTATCGAGTTTATTTTTCGCACCTGAACCCTAACTTGATCCAAGTAAGTTTTGTATTGCGTTTGTGTCGAAGCGAAGTACATCGAAACCCTCGACCTGAATCTGCTAACTTCATGATGTGTTTTCGGATTGTGTCACTATTTGCCGACTTTATGCTTATCTCGACACCAAAAATACAACATTATTTAAAGAAAATATTTAAATATACTCATATGTCTTGTTATTTTGTTAATCAGTTATGCTTTGAAAATACTAAAAAACACATCAAAATATTAAAAAGTCTTGAGAAAGACTGTATTGTATTCCAGTATTATAAGATTGAGAAATCATGGTGACCAAATTAACATTGTGATATGTATAGCCACTTCAAACCCATTGTGTTATGAAATGACTACATATGAATATGATTCTTACCAATATATATACTTTGAATAAAAAGACAGAAAATTATGTTGCATATCTTTTTTCCTCTCCATTGAATGACGTCATATTTGTGTTATTTTAGTTATTATAGGCTTTGACGGAGTCGAAATAACAATAAGAAAACTCTAGCCAATACGGTACCAGGGCCGTTTCTGACCCCCGGCGAGGAGGTGCGGTGGCCTAGGGCCCATCCTAAAAAGGGGCCCACTTTAACAAAATTTTATATCTATTTTTTTAATTTTATACACATCGTATTTTTTTGGGCTCCTTATTCATTATTTGCAATAGGGTCTCCAATACCTTGGGAAGGGGATACACAAGTCCTAATAAGACTACTATAAACCAATTGATCCTGAAAATACTCACTTCCGTGTGATTTTTAACTCAAATCAGATTTGAGGTAGCATAAACGAAAATTTATCATAGATTCTAGTAATCCCTGGTAATATCAGAACTATGAATATGCTTCAGCTCATAAATTTGGGTATTACTAGCAACTAGCAAAGCTCTCTATCAGTATGGCATATATGTCCATCGATTATGGATGAAAATAGGAACTTTTAGTATTTTTCATGTAAGTTTAAGGTCTAAATATTGTTCAAGGTCCAGGTGGCAGTGGCAAGTACGAAGTAGTCGTACAGTATATATTCAGCTCTGGAACTTTGCATGCGCACCACGTGTTACATATGAAGAGCTAAATAAATGGTGAAATTTGATCTCGACCAAGAAAGCCAAAGTAATCACGAACATCAGAAACATACGATCTGTTTTTCTCTTTCATAAAATCAGAAATAACAATGGCTTCAAGTCTTAACCCAGCTTATGGTTATACAGTCGTTTATGTGAAAGACGTGGCCAAATCCGTAGCTTTTTATGCTAAAGCTTTTGGTTACGACGTTCGCCGCTTGGATCATTCCCACAGGTAATATCAATTCGTATTTGTGTCTGTTTTAGATCATCATTTCATTTGTATGGTAGGAGTTAAATCTAGATTGCAACATTATGATAGTCTAGGTGAATTACAAAATGACATTCACCATGCCGTGCGCATTATATGTGCCGTAGAACCTCATCATAGACGGAAAAAAAGAGAACATTGTTACCATAAGGAATATATTCAATGATTGAGTCTCAACCATGAGCTTAGATTTATGTATGTTAAATTGGTCCATTCCCATGGCATTAGAGTTTTCATTGACTAAGTGGTCTCGAGTTAGAATCCTTAATTAATATTTGTACATTCGAGTACCACTCTCGATGCTAAAAAAGGCCTCGTGCTAGGGGCCGTATCAAGATTATACACAATGATTATGCCTCAACCATCAACTAACTCAACTGAGCATAGGCGACTAGGAACAAGATTGCTGGCAGGAATAAGTTCAACCTGTCATACTGCCATAGGATAGTTTTGGGTTAGAATTCTCATATCCCCGTTCCCCGCGGCTAATGCTCCAATGTACCAAAAATCTGAGATTAGTAGGCAGCACATTTTGATTAAAGAGATATATGTATGGGACTTTTGCAGATGGGGAGAGCTGGAAAGTGGGCAGACCACAATTGCATTCACCCCAATTCATCAACACGAGACCGATGATGTTACGGGTGAGGTCCATACGGCCCAATCCAAACGGGAACGAGGCCCGATTGAGGTCTGCTTCGATTATACAGATGTTGATGCTGCTTACAAGGTTAAACATTGGTCATTTTCTCGCTTTCACTTCAATTTTGCTCATTGCTTTAGTCTAACTTATGTTACTGGTATGTGAAACAGAGGGCAGTGGACAATGGAGCAGAACCAGTAAGTGAACCAGAGCAGAAAGAGTGGGGCCAGAAGGTGGGCTATGTACGCGACATTGATGGCATGGTAGTGAGAATTGGGAGCAATGTGACCCCCCCTAAACATTAAGTTTTACATATACTCCGTCTCATAGTGGAATGCAAAAAATGTATACTGTTCGAACAAATGTTTGTACTCTTGGAATAAACTATAAAGTTATATGTTTTGTTGTAGTGTATAAAATGGTGTAATTATGTCAGTAAGTTGTTTGCTTATGCATCAAATTTTGCAACTAAATGGATACAGATTCTTCAAATTCAGAACTGAATAGTGTAGAATTCACGCGCATAAGGAGTTGCAGCCTTAAAGGACTATCAAAGAAATAAGAGGCAGGCAACTTGACCATTCACCCTTGACCATGTGTTTTGTCCATTATGTACCGTCAAGATGGTAGTACTTGTGTTTGTCGACTATACTACTAGTTGAAGCAAGGTGGTATTTCTAGTGTTGATGCAAATACAGCGTCTTAATAGCTGGTAGCTTAGTTGACTCGGCAACCCATGAACTAGCTACCGATGGTGCATATCTAGTGTCGATATATGTTGTTATATGTTCCTTTCAACTCACCCAATCTCCACATTTTTGTGGATAGAACTTAAAAATGCGGGGAATATATATGTATGAGAGAATACTAGTTCGTCGTAAAATAACTGACTAGGAAACAGTACACTGAATCACAAAAGTTAGGATAGCTATCCTGATTATAAAGATCAAATGAATATTAGATGAGAATACCAAGAAACCCAAGACCTATAAATTAATTCCGTTCAAGAATGTATGAATACGATGACGAGTCTTTCTTTTCTTCTGTTGGTGAGGAGAGGAGGATACTCCATGGATCTCTACAGTCACATCATTTCTTCAGCTTTTCTTACGCAACGGCTGACCTTTTTCCTGAACACGTCCTTCTGATCCCTCCATTCCTTCTGCAAGTATGATCACAAAATTTAGTTTCTTGTAGTTCATGATAAAGCTCTATATTAGCGGCAAGCAAAAGCTACATGAGGTGTTATAAAAGTCACCAGGACATGGATACGTTCGTTAATAATACTAACAACTAGGCAGAAAGAGATAACTTACCGCAGCATCAACGTTCGCTGGAGACTCGTCATTCGGACTGGAAAGCATTGATATGATACTAACAACTATGCTTTCAACCTGTTAATGCAAGCATATTCAGAGTCGAAATAAAGCATGATGCTTAAAGAAGTTTATGTACTAGTAACAATTACTCAATTAGTGCCCAATCAGATTAGCTTGGTTACCGTATGGACAGGAGTCCAACGCTCACTTGCAAGCTCATAGCCATTAGGGTCGTTGCCTGGAGGATGAAGGATTGATATGCAAACTTTACCATCTGGATAAACTGTAATTTCCAGCAGAAAACATCATTAGCAACAAGCAGTCAAGCATTAACACGAATTTTGATGACAACATTATCTGTGTAGGATCAACTAACCATTCGGATGCCACATCTCTGATGTAAAAGTCAAGCTCGGTGGACTGTTGGGATAATCCTTTGGGAATGACATATTTGCTTTGAAAAAACCTCCTTCACTGCATACAAGGAGATAGTTTGATGAATAAACAACACACTGCAACGCTTAGGAGGAATATCAATAGTAAATGTTAATGAATCAACGAGCCACACGAATGTGCAGGAGAACCACATACAACCACAAGCAAGGTTTTGTTCATATCCTCAAATAATATGCAGGGTGTTTTATAATCCTGTTTTAAAACGAGTGAATTGAATTGGAATAGGGATTTGGTCCATTTGGAAGTTAAAACACAAAGATTTTGGATTCCGTTCCAAATGCATTACGGGCATGAGAGCCTACTGTCAATTATGTGACATTAGATGATTAGTACACTATGTTTTGTACGTGTTTCCGGGACGAGTAGTGGTGTGAACTTCCTCACTAGCTAGAAGTACCCATGTTTAGTAGATGCTAAAACCTCTTGCCCTCGTGTGGAAGTCCACCAACTCCCCTTTGACCACAACTAGGGCAACCCAAAGGCTAAGCAAAGCACAGTCAACTGCTCCTGAGCTTCTGAAGTTATTGCACCATGCCACCAAGCCATGTCCTAGGTCAAACCAAATGTAAACTATCTAATGGGACAGAGGGAGTATTTGAGAAACACACCAAGGAGGGAACATTGGCCCAAATCCACAAGAACGACCTGTTTAAGGTTACAATCTAATAATACCAGTTGGCAATACAAGTAGCCTACTTGAATAAGGAATTAAACCATAGTCGATGTGGGACATCTAACTCACACATGATCCTAATATTAAGGAATTAAACCATGCCAAGGCACCATCAACCATTACTCTAAAGATTAACTAAAAACTTTAACAACCCACAACTTAAAATATTGATCCAACTTCCTTAACTAGTTAATCGAATTCTCAAAATCAACACAAATACCATGGAACACCAATTGAAAGCATATAGTACAAACTTTAACAAAAATTAAGATAAAAAATCATACTAGGGTGTATCAGGAGGACCAATAATAGTGACACTCCATTCAAACAAATTGTCATCCTCTATCAATCCTGCTGAAAACCCATCAACTGGAGTCTTGCACAGATCTATCAATCATTCAAACAAAATCATCAACAGTGTTAAAGATTGAATCTTTTTTGTCACTTTTGCATAAAACAAAATATAAAGTTGAACATAGTTGCTTATTAATACCAGTGAGTTGCTTCTGCAAAATAAGTGAAGCTTGAGAAGTCATGATAAAGGGAGCAAAAGAAAGTGGCTATGTTTTGGACTCTCTTTATCTCTCTAAACCTTCTTTGAGAAAAAAAGCTCTATGAATTTCAGAAGTTGGGCTTTAATATTTATAGTTTATTGAAGAGTTTTGTGTTCACACAAATCCTTCTAGAAGTGTGGGAATATGGGACTTTTTCTTTTCTTTTTTTTTGGTAGGAATAAGATAGAATCATGGAATAAGTACCTCACTTAACAAAACTGCATCTTTTCCAAAAAAAAGAAAAAAACACTGCATCGCCAGTTGACTAGACTACACTCTTTGTGGGACCCAGTGTCAAAGTTAGATTTGCTACTTAGATTTAGGACTTTACGAATGACTGAATGATGTCATGTTATCGGCAAAAGGAAAACATCGAAACAGAAACTTTGCATATATATGGAAATACTTAAGTTTGCATATATATGGAAATACTAGATTTACCACTTATATTTCCATATATACCAAAACCTTTTATGGAAAATTGCATACGAAGTACCACTTATACAATTCTCGACATGTATAACTGTAAAGTAAGATCGAATAAGTCGCTTGTGTACAACTACAATGCAAGGCGTAGTCATAGGTCGGTTTAATAATTAAGTTGTAAAGCAATGATGAAAAATTGAAGTTACAGCTTATCGTTCGTAATATCTTAAGCAACCACTAACGTATGTTGAATCCCAATATTTATATCAAAAATTGTTTCCATCAAAAGTACTAATCATAATTTTCATTACCCCTTACACAAATAGTCAAGTTCGTTACGCTCTCCAAATCATTGCATGAATGAAACCAATGCAACTATTTACGCTTCACATAAAACTTGGTCAATGCACACAAAAAACGTCTTACGGCCACATGCATGCATTGAGCAAGAGAAAACAAAGAGTTTTTTTTTTTTTTTTGACAGAAGAGGACAATTAGTTAAAAAATATTAATCCGACCAAGAGTTGCATTGGCCAAGTTTATTATAGTAACCATAACTCATAGTAGGGGGCTGGAAGCTTATTATAGTAACCATAATTCTACTGTACGCACAAGCAGACACCACATATGACCCAATAAATAAGGTCGATTTGATCATGAGAGCTTTTAATTTTTCTTTGGAGAAAAGAGTATAACTTTATCGACCAACACATTACACAGTTCATACTACGAGTACAAGGTGGAAGTAGACGTTCACATTTTCATGCCCGTGAGTAAATAATGCGTACATATAGTCATATAGAAGCCACTCATATGCGCATCACAACGCTATAAATCATACGCAAACCAAACACAACCGCAAAGAATTATGGAAGGTATGGTACACATTTATCACAATGCTCGAACGTTCAAAAGCTTTCCCGCTCATACAACAACAACAGGAGTAAATGGCTAGGCACATCCTCGTTAGTTGTTACTGCCTTTTATAGGATCTGAGTTCCAGTCAAGAGCAGTATACTACTCAGATACAGTAGAGGCAATGTCTATAAAGGATAACATAGATACTCAGCAAAAACAGCTTGTCTAGCAGCAGTATTGAGTTTACTCTGCAAACTGCTGGGCATAAATTAAAGCCAGTGCAACAAATATTATATCATTTGAAAGTTAAGAACACTAACTGATTATGCATTCAGCCAATTCTGTCTGCAGCTATCCTTTGACAATTTCCAAAAATTGAAACATGAGGCACACACTGTCATTTCGACTAAAATGCAACAACCACAAGCAACACCAAGAATCCGACAGGCCAAGGGGGCATTTGACAGAATTAAGTTGGAACCCGACAAATCCCCCAACACAACTAATTTGATCCCAGCGAAACCCCCCAAAATAATTCCATAGACCAGTTGCTCATTAGCTTGTCCAATTTTTATAGGACCAGAGCATTAAAGTAACACCTAGATAAAGCTACAGACGATGAGCGAGACTTTCGGGGAGGTGGATGCCCATCATAGCATTTCTTGTGATTTCCTCACACATCGACTGACCTTTTTCCTGAACCCGTCCCTGTCTTCCCTCCATTCCTTCTGCAAAATTACAACAACAAAACTGGGTTCACTTATCCAGTTGACTTCAATATAGACTGCTACTGATGATATAAGTAAGACTTTAATGTTTACCAAAAAGCAAAAACAACACATTCTTAAAAGAGACAAAGCAGATACATGGACATGCATGCAAGCCCCCTTGGTACGAAAAAAACACCCATAGAAACATCCCTATCTGCAAGGGTTATCTTGTTTATGCTCCGCCATCGAAGGTTTTTAATTTTTCAGTAACTTCTAGTGAAAAAGACTGGCAGCACAGTCCTCCGGTTCCGAAAGAAGTTAAAACAAACCAACTCAAAGTGAGAGAACCTCGAAGACCATCATACACCCCTTTCAAAATTCAATTAAAATAAAAAGAAATGAAAGGTTCTGCTAATAATATGCACAGAATTCTAGAAATGTATAGCATGCTAGCCGACAAAATAAAATTCTGTTTGCGATCCTTCCCAACTGTGATCGCTCAATTTCCTTCAAGGACTCAATTCACTTAATTCATGACACAATTCAAATCAGAATAAGCCATTCACACAAAGTAGAAGATAAAATAGACTTGTCCACACACTTTAGACCTTATCCAGCGATATCAAAAGCCGCAAACAGAAGATCATGAAGACAGCATGTCAAAACTTGCCAGTATCCATAGAACTGCTAAAAACATTAAGGACTTACAGCTGCTTCAACATTTGCTGGGGACTCGTCATTGGGACCGGAAAGCATTGATATAATACTAAGTACTATACTCTCCACCTGATACACGAAGCATAAGATGGTGTCAGTGTACATTTTTGTGCATGCTTCAGCAGGGAAAGTATTTAGAAAGACAAAAAACAGCACTTAAGGGGAAGAAGAGGGGGTTCTTTTTTTTTTTTGGGG
>CAAKMY010113539.1:428-28285 GCA_901111285.1 Corrigiola litoralis | reverse complement strand
ATACAACCATCTTGCAAGCCTGCCTTCAGCGCTATACCTCAATGGCAACTATTTAACTGGTAAAATCCCGGTTGAGATAAGTCAATTACAGAATCTTCATATACTAGATCTCAGTAAGAACCAGTTCTCGGGGACCATCCCACCAGAATTTTCAAATCTTACAAATCTGGAAAAACTAGACCTATCTCAGAATAATTTGACTGGAGAAATCCCAAACTCACTGCTGAGCCTCCATTTCTTATCTTCTTTTAATGTTTCCAACAACAATCTTGAGGGTCCAATACCAACAGGAGGTCAGTTTGATGGGTTCACAGAATCTAGCTATCATGGTAATGTAGGGTTATGTGGTACAGTGCTGCAGCGATCTTGTATTCCCCAACCAGGTCTAGGAACACAAGGTACAGAACATGAGGCTGCCATCAACAAACTCCACTACAAGAAGTATATTCTTGATGGATTCCGGATGGGTGTCGCAACGGTCTTTCCAGCTGTTCTAGCCATTCAAGCGTTCCACAATCGAAGAATCATTTACGGAAAGAGGAAATGAATGGAAGGTATCACACTTAATAGAGAAATGAATATGTGATGCTACTCAATAGGTCATAAACCCAAAATATGTATTATAACTGCTATCTCTTATCTCTTCTCAGTGGTAATTAGTTATTTGTATCATACCACTGAGAGTCCATTCTAATGTGATGAAGCAAGGAAGCCAACATTAATTATGAGATACATGTAAGCGTTTCTTTGATGGCGTTACATATTTTACTTTCTTAAGACGCAAACAAAGCTACATAGGAAATAATTAAAGAGTTGTCGAGGAAAACACCACAACATGAGTCATTGTTCTTAGGGACATGCTGCTAGCGAGCCAGCCTTCCTTAGCCAAGAACACCCACACCTCTTATATTCATCTCTTCATCTTACTGCTATATTCTGTCACCATGTCTTGGCAACAAGCTTGCAATCCACAAGATTACCGATCACTTCTCTACTTTTTGAGACTCCTCTCCTCCACTGAACTGGAGTTCTGTCTCTGATTGCTGCTCCTGAAAGGGAATTGGTTGTGAATTTGTGATGTCAACGGCCGCGGCACACATTTGTTGCTACTTTACCGAGATTATGAGGCAACATATCTCCTTCCCTTAGCACACCCACAAACACAAGTCTTATGAAGCTCAATCTCTCTCAGATTTGCTTTTCTGGTTTCTTCCAGATAGGCTGTTAGTTCATCGAAACGGCTTCAGATCGTTTATCTGAGCTTCAACTAGTTTTATGGTAACCTCTTAGTATCCTTTTCCTCAAAGGGCAATTTCCCTCGTACCAGTCGAATCGTACAAATTTTAAGCAATCAAATCAGAGGTAGCATCGAGCTTGCTTAGTTTGTTCTTGGATCGCATTTTGACTTTTCAGCGGTCAGATTCCTTCATCCATATGCCTAATTGTCCTCTTCTCAGAACACTACATTTACCGTACACCATTTCAGTAGCCAGATTCCTACTGGTCTATGGTAATCAAGGCAAGGGTTCAAATGTCTGCAGTTACTGGTTGAGCTATCAGTGCGTATGAATAACATAGGTGGAACTATTGGATATGGAATACTGGGCTTTAAACACCTTAGGATATTCATGTTGTCCTCGAAAAATTTACACGAGGCAATTCCTCAGGAAATACGGAAGCTCTGTAAACTGCAGTAACTGTATGACTATCTTCACATGATTCACCTCCATGGTTCCATACACCATACCTGCATCCTTGATGAGCTGCACATATCTTGTACAACTCAACTTGAGAGAGAATTCTATGCAATGATAACATCTCCGGACTTGATTTTTCGACAGTAATTCAGCTGTAACACTTGACCTGGGTAACAATAACTTCACTGGTTTCATACCAGAAAGTATATTTTCTCCATGCAAGTCACTAACTTGCAATTAGAGTAGCCACCAACAATTTAACTGGACAAATTTCCACCAAAGTAGTGGCATTAACATCCCCACTGTTCCTTTCTCTGTCCGACAATAGCTTCAAAAATGCATCAGAGACAATCGAAAATTTGGCGGGGTGCAGGAGTCTCAGCACGCTCGCCTTATCAAAGAACTTATCCGATGAAGCTTTACCTGGTGATAAGCGCTTTCATCGGTCCAGAAGAATTACACTTTTATACTGAACGATCAGATGTTAGCGCAAAAAGGTACGACACTATCTATATGTGTTCATTCTGTTTTCTACCAAGCAAAAAGAAATAAATAAAAAAGTACTGTAAAAAGTAAAGAAGAAAAAAATATCAATGTTTTCTTCTGCCTGTCAAAAATTAGTTTGCATTTGAGTGCTATTGACAAGCATGTCAGGTATATGCATGTCGTAGAAGACTAAAATTAGATATGACATGTTCTAGCAGTAGAGCTATTTTATCGAAGAAGCAATATACTGATAAAGTAAAGTAATCAGATTCCTATAGGACAGAAAATAGCTCAAGAAAAGACACATGTAAAACCAGTTTAATCACTTAGCAGCCAGATTCATATCATTCTCAAATATGTTCAACATGGAAATGATTAAAGTATCGGACTATTTGATCATTTGATGCAATGATGTTATAAAGCTCTGATATTTTCAGCACTATTGTAGGATGACTCCTGTAAACAAAAAAAGTCCATTTAGCCTTATTCAGTGGAGTTGGAATGTTAAGCCCCACAAAATCTGTATTATCTTCCGGTATCACACATTCACACCTACAACCAAAATAGTCTAAAGCCAGAAACTGTAAGCAGAAAGCAACAAGACAAATTGCTGACTAAGTCATGCTTGGATTATTTTTCAAATCTAAAGGTCTTATCAGTAGCTTCCCACATTATAAAACTGTTGACAAAGTCCCAATAAACAGTAAAAATATACTTTTCCCCTTACTCCTTTTAAATTCAACGAGAAGAAGTCAATCAACAAACCATTATCAAACTTGGATGTTATTTGTTTTCAATATGTAATGATTTTAATTATTCCCTGCCTAGTCTGATATTTTTACATGTAGCTTGATATCATATCACTACAATACTGACAGTGAAAGCCCTTTCAATTCTGTAACTCATTGTCATTTTGAATAAGTCTAAGTCTGATTGGTGCTAGAGAGTCTACGCTTATAGGGTAAATCATGGAGTTGGCTTCTAGTCCTCAAGC
The DNA here is from genome assembly GCA_901111285.1 of Corrigiola litoralis. Taxonomy (NCBI): domain Eukaryota; kingdom Viridiplantae; phylum Streptophyta; class Magnoliopsida; order Caryophyllales; family Caryophyllaceae; genus Corrigiola; species Corrigiola litoralis. The sequence goes on along the minus strand of CAAKMY010113539.1, from coordinate 25,108 downwards.
CTCTTATAGAGGAAACAAAAGAGATGAACAATAACAACAATATTACACATACATTGTGAGACAAAGAACCATCGTTCCTGAGCCATGATGGTAAAGCTCCACCTGTTATTGCCTCACAGTGCCTACTATCTTCATCTCTCAATCTTATTGTTGTTTTATTTCACCTTATCTTACCAGCAGCTGCAGCAGCAAGCATGCAATCAACAAGACCAACAATCTCTCCTCGCCTTTTCCAGTAACGTCTCTTCTTCTCTAGGTTCTTTGAACTGGAGTTCCGCCACTGATTGTTGCTTCTCCTGGGAGGGAATTGGCTGTGATGATAAGGGCCTAGTTGCGCGTTTGTGGTTACCTTCAAGACAATTAAAAGGTCAGGTATCCCCTTCACTTGGAACCCTGACAAGTCTTTCTCAGCTCAATCTCTCCCATAATTCCCTTTCTGGATTTCTGCCAGATGGGCTTTTTAGTGCATTAAGTAGTCTTGAGATAGTTGATTTGAGCTTCAACCATTTGTCTGGTGCGCTCTCAGCATACTTATCCCCTAAGGGTGTTTTCCCTTCAACCATACAAGTGGTAGACATCTCAAGCAATCAATTCAATGGCAGAATTGAACCTGCTTGGTTTGTCCATGGATTGAAGCTGACTGCTTTTAATGTCAGCAATAATCAATTGATAGGTCAGTTTCCTTCAACCATTTGTACCACTTGTAGGCAGCTCAGAAAACTAGACTTCTCCCACAACGTTTTCACTGGCCAGATACCTGTTGGCCTAGGGAAATGCTCTAAACTCGAAGTAGTCCGCGCAGGTCACAATTCCCTATCTGGAGTACTTCCTGGTGACATCTACAGCTTGGGATCATTGACTGAGATATCAGTTCCAGTAAATTCCATATCTGATATCATAGGAGAAGAAATGATTGGCCTTACCAACCTCAGGATCATCGAGTTGTACTCAAATAATTTTTCTGGCACCATCCCTCAACACATTGGGAAGCTCCATACATTGGAACATTTGGAACTTCAGAATAACAATATAAATGGATCTATACCAGCATCCTTGCTCAACTGTACAAAGCTTGTAAAGCTTATTTTACGAGTCAACTCACTGGAAGGGAACATCTCTACACTTGATTTCTCAAGACTTGTCCAGCTTGAAATGCTTGACCTTGCTAACAACAATTTCACTGGAAATCTACCTGAGAGCATATTCTCATGCAAGTCACTGAATGCAATCAGAGTAGCTAGCAACAGCCTGACAGGAAGACTTTCACCCAATATAGTGGCACTGAAATCTCTATCTTTCCTTTCTCTCGGTAACAACAGCTTCCACAATGTATCAGAAGCCATCAGAATTTTAGCTGGTTGCAAGAGCCTCACTGCCCTTTTCCTGTCAAATAACTTCTACAATGAAACTTTACCTCAAGAAGCGAGCTTTGTAAGGCCAGGCGAATTCCGAAGCCTGGAAGTTCTTGCACTGGGAGGATGCAACTTCAGGGGTCAAGTCCCAGCGTGGCTAGCTAATATAAAGACATTACAGGCTCTTTTTTTGCTTCAAAACCAAATTACAGGCAAGATCCCACCATGGATCGGAACTCTCCCAAACTTATTCTACTTGGACCTGTCAATGAATCTTCTCTCAGGAGAATTCCCGGTGGAGCTTACTGCACTTCCTGCAGTAATGTCTGTGGAGATTGCCAAGAACATGAAACACAGTTACCTTATCCTCCCTGCATTTGTCTCCCTGAACACTCCTACTACGGGGCAATATAAGCAGCTCGCAAGCCTTCCTCCAACAATAGTTCTCAAAGGCAACCACCTCAGTGGTAATATCCCTGTCGAAATAAGCCAATTACAGAATCTTCAGCAACTAGATCTCAGTCAAAACTACTTCTCAGGAACCATCCCACCTGAATTTTCTAATCTGACAAACCTTGAGATGCTTGACCTTTCTCAGAACAATTTGTCAGGAGAGATTCCAGCTTCACTCCAGAGCCTCAATTTCCTATCCAAGTTCAATGTTTCGTACAACAATCTCCACGGACCAATACCAAGAGGCCAGTTTGACACTTTTGCAGGATCTAGCTACATCCCAAATCCAGGTTTATGTGGGGATGTTCTAGTGAATCAGCCTTGCTCATATCAATCAGGTGCAGGACAAACACATCAGGACACTCCTAGTGAAAGTGAAAGCAAACATGACAATTCTTTTGTACATGGACTTATAGTTGGTATCTCCATATTCTTCCCAATAGTTGTTGCAATACAAATATTCCGCTAACTTATAGATTCTTCACAAGAATAGGCGACAAATGATATTGTCCAACATTCATATTTGACTGATCAAGTTGTATAGAAATAGTTCTTAGCTCTTAGCCAGCAAACATATATGTTATAGTGAGAAATATTAAAGCCTTGGGCTTAACTTATTTCTGACATTTGTTTGTTATAGTTTTGCTAATGTAACATATGACATAATACATGAGCTGATCAAGGTTACCAAATTACCATCCCCCACCTTCCGTCAAGAGTATATTGTCTTTTTAGATGATCTTGTGCTCTTTAAAAGAGGTTTTACCAAGTCTCAACAAGATATTACATAAGTCATATCCAAAAAAACAAAAAAGGAATATTTAACAATTAACACCGTCAAACACCGAACAAGAGACCTTCCAAAATAAATTGGAAGGTCCCCAATAGAGGTAATCCTTCAAGACAATCAACCTCTTAAACAAACATTTTTTTATTTTTTTACCAAAAAAAAAAGAAAAACAAACTTTTTTTCTTTTTTTCCGGTTAAGAGGAAGGCTCAAAGGCCATTAATATAGATAGTATCTGAACCCATGCCATGAGCACAACCTCCTAAAGACTTTAGGACTTTAGCTACACATGGACCTCTTACATACTTCGTAGTTAGTACTACTACTTTTAAAGAAGACTTGCATCAGAGTGTAAAGCATAGTCATCTCTGGGTTGAGCTTTAGGTCCGGAAAATGAATATCAAACTCAAAAGGCTAACCAAGTCAAACATCAGTATGACCAACATAATACAAACCTAAATGACAATCCCAAAATAAATCGGCCATTTCGAGAACTGACCAATTCCTTGTTTAGACAAGAAATGATTAGGTTCAACCACGAGATGTTCCACCTACACCATCCTTCATCCTAAGAAGCGACTACAACTCATAATTCATAATTCCAATAATAGACATAGTATCACTAAAACATATCAGAGTATAGGCAATGCAACAAATGTAACAATTTTAATAAGTCGTTGCTTTAGAGAGGATAGGAACAACCCATAGACGCCGGATGATCTGCAATCTTATTCCTTTCCCGATTTTGATTGCCGGATTACGAGAGACTAAATGCCAAAAATATTAAGATAATAACTTTGGGAAGTTGGGAGGTCTCTTACTCTTTCAAACTTAATGTTTTCTGTTCCTGTTTGACTTTCCTTAAAATCAAACTTTGACCAGTTGCCCCTCAATCTAGAAAGATACTGACAAAGTCACAATGATCAACCCAGACCAATAAATAATGGGGTTACCTCAACTGGGATGCTCCTGATTGCAGCAATTTTGTATTTGCCTTCCACCCCCTTCTCAGTTCCCACACAAGCTAAATGAAATATGACAACAAAGTCAATTAGGAGTCTAGTATCCTGTCATCTTACAAGCGTGTGGTTGTTTTTCCTGTTCAAGATATACACTGATTCCAATACTCCCAACGTTATCTTTTGACTACTATATGATACTAAACCGGCAAAGTTATGACTTAGTCACATAACTACATAAGCAGCCTAGGAGCTCATTCTTCAGGCCTCCCATGCATATGAGAAGGAAAACACAGTCATAGCTTATAAACGGATGAGAATAACAACTTAAAAATACAGACACACACTGTCACGAATGAACCTTAAGTCTAAGACATGTTTGTCGACCTCAAAATTTTGTTGCCTCGCAGCATTTATCCTAACATATTCCTTTTAGTTTTATATTCCTCATTCAGTCATGAGCTGCAGCAGCAAGCATGCAATCCACAAGACCAACAATCTCTTCTGAACTTTTCCAGTTTTGTCTCCTCTTCTTTGGGTCCTTTGAACTGGAGTTCTGCCTCTGATTGCTGCTCATACTGGGAAGGGATATTCTGTGATGATAATGGCCGCGTCGCACATTTGTGGCTACCATCAAGAGGGTTAGAAGGGAACGTATCTACTTCCCTTGGGAGCCTAACAAGTCTCTCTCAGCTCAATCTCTCCCGGAATTCCCTTTCTGGATCTCTTCCAGACAAACTCTTTGATTCATTACATAGCCTCGAGATCATTGATTTGAGCTCCAACCACTTGTCTGGTAATCTGTCAACATACTTTTCCTCAAAGGGTGGTTTCCCTTCCACCTTCAAAGTAGTAGATATTTCAAGCAATCAATTCAATGGCAGGATTGAGCCTGCCTGGTTTGCCGGTGGGTCGAAGTTGGTTGCTTTCAATGCCAGCAATAACCACTTCAGTGGTCAGATTCCATTGAACATTTGTACGAATTGTCCTGAGCTGAGAGTACTTGACTTCTCCAGCAACGTTTTTAGAGGCCAGATTCCTGTTGGCCTAGGTAAATGCTCTAAACTCCAAGTGTTCCGTGCAGGTTTCAATTATCTGTCTGGGATACTTCCTAATGACATTTACACCTTGAACTCCCTGGTTGAGTTCTCCGTTCCTGCAAATGACTTATCTGGAACCATTGGAGAAAACCTGCTTCGTCTTGCCAATCTCAGGATCATAGAGTTGTACTCGAATAAATTTTCAGGCACGATACCTCAAGATATCGGGAAGCTCTCTGAATTGGAACAATTGCACCTTCAGTACAATAACTTTAGTGGATCTATACCAGCATCCTTGTTGGACTGTACAAATCTTGTAGAGCTGATCTTACGGGTCAATTCACTGGAAGGGGATATCTCTACACTCGATTTCTCAAGACTTGTCCGGCTTCAAATTCTTGACTTTGCGAACAATTACTTAACAGGAAATTTACCAGAGAGCATATTCTCATGCAAGTCACTGACTGCAATCAGGGTAGCCAGCAACAGCCTAACAGGAAGAATCTCCCCCAATATCACAGCCTTAGCATCTCTGTCTTTTCTTTCGCTCTCTAACAATAGCTACACTAATATATCAGATACCATCAAAATTTTAGCAGGTTGCAAGAGCCTCAGCACCCTATTCCTGTCTAATAATTTTTACAATGAAGCTTTACCTGGTGAAGCAAGCTTCATAACGCCATCCGAATTCAAAAGCCTGAAAGTTCTTGCTTTGGCAGGATGTAACTTAAGGGGTCAAGTCCCAGCGTGGTTAGCTAATATAAAGACATTACATGCTCTCTTTTTGTATCAGAACCAAATCACAGGCAAGATTCCACCTTGGACCGGCACTCTTCCAAACTTATTCTACTTGGACCTGTCCATGAATCTTCTTTCAGGAGTATTCCCGGTGGAGCTTGCTGGGCTTCCTGCACTAATGTCAGTGAAGGCCGCCAAAAACATGAACCGCAGTTACCTTCTTCTCCCTGCATTTGTCTCCCCAAACACTTCTACTACGCAGCTGTACAAGCAGCTCGCAAGCCTGCCTCCAACATTATCTCTGAAAGGCAACCACCTCAGTGGCAATCTCCCAGTCGAGATAAGCCAGTTACAGAATCTTCATGCATTAGACCTTAGTAAAAACTTTTTCTCAGGAAGCATCCCATCAGAACTTTCCAATCTTACAAACCTAGAAATGCTAGACCTCTCTCATAATCATTTGACTGGAGAGATCCCCAATTCACTGCGAAGCCTAAGTTTCTTATCCGAGTTCAATGTTTCCTACAACAATCTCAAAGGGCCAATACCTACAGGAGGCCAGTTTGACACTTTCTCAACATTTAACTATATTGGAAATTCAGGTTTATGTGGGCTAGTTCTGCAGAATCATGCTTGTTCATATCAGCCAGGTCCAGGAACACAACATCAGGACACTTTCAGTGATAGCAAAGATGAAAACTCTTTTGTAAATGGGTTTAGCATAGGTCTCTCCATATTCTATCCAGCTGTTCTTGTAGTTCAAACATACCGTCATCGAAAGCTGTTTTACAGAAATAGGAAACATAGTTGAGTAGCAGAGCAATAGTGTCCTCTTATTCATGAGTATTCATAGAAATGCTCACAATGAATGTAGAGGGTGCCAAACTGTGAACATATGATTATTTAATTACTTCCAAGATGTATAAATAGAAACTTTGGAACATATATACTTATCTTTTTAGAGAATCGACAATATCTTGTTTGCCTCTTCACTGAACTGTATGTTGAGATGTTGCAGCTAACTACTACTCCTATAATACTACAGATGCCAAGTAAATTTGATGATGGGAAAGCTCTTTACATATTAAGCATCAAATGAGGGAATATCGATCGCGTTCCTAGAATTGGAAATCGCCTTTTCAGCTAAGAGCGAAAGGTCCATTGCCCTCCCCATTGCCACTTGCCCCTAGCACCAACCTACCAAACTTGAACCAGCAATCTAAGTACTATGTTTTGATCATATGACCACCTGTTGTCCTTCTCTCTACCAGTTACGCTAATGCCTATTCTTGTATTGATTGTAGAAAGCCCCATCATGTACAAAAGATATTCATACTGAAATAGCATGGGCATGCAAACATACCCCACCAACTGATCAGAATGCATACAAAGCTACAGAATGTCAGAAACTTTTACCAAGATAAGACTAAGAACTCCTACTTAACTTCAGAGGCTCAATATCAGCAACCTGCGCCTGAAAAAAAGAAGTGCTTTGCTAATACTCCGTATCAGCAAACCCAAAAAAGACCCTGAATTACCAAGCGGAAGAGCCTTCAAATGACCAAGGCTGAAAAGACACGGCAAACTTGCTCTTCTTAATGAGAAATTATGTCTGCTTTATTACAAAGTACTGAAATCCAAGTGCAAATATCTCCAATTCAAGAACAACCATTATCCACACCGTAGGAGATTAATTGTCATAAAAGATGGTTTGGTTTAAACATGTTTTTTCACAAAATACCACTGAACTTTATTATAATTCACATAGTATCCTCCTCCTAACTTTTCACGTGGTACCCTTAATACTTTGTTATATTAACGGTGTAACCTTATATCATATTCAGGTCTATAGCTCTATCTCAAGCGTCATAATGTAAAATTTGGAAGAGCAAAGTGGCCAAGTTATTCATCATATCATCCGAAGTCAAAGGAATAAAGATCATACTATGATCCACCGACTAACTCTTTTTCTTACCATATCAGATAAGAGTAATAGTTGTATAACAACAAAGAGATTTAAAAAGTTACGCAACAGCAACTCAGACGGCAGGTAGTCATTCACTCATTCTTATTTCTTTGAATGTCAGATAAACTGGAAGTTCACTTTCTGATAATATAATGCAAAGTACAAAGTCAAAGATCAATATAAAATATTGGCTCTTAATGCAATAATCAGAGAAACTATTAATCAATATAGAATAATGGCTCTTTTTATTCCAATAGTACAAAAAATTATATTCTAATCCTTGTTGATGTTTTAAAACATGAAGGACGATTGTGTAGCAGTCCTTTTCATCAATAGCCGGACACTTCTCAGAAGACTTACAACATATAAAAACCTAGTACAGCTTTGTCATGTCCTATATATGTGAAATCAAAAGCAAGCAAGTAAAAGATCAATTCAAGAGATTATATAAATGACTAATCCAATACAAGTTGGCTTCTTGTTGTTTCATCAATTCTGCTAGGTTCCTCTCCACTTAAATAAAAGGCCATTCACGGAACCAAACAAATACATCATGTTAAATCCTACTTGAATTATCTTCATCTGAAGTTTGATCAGTAGAACGAGTTGACAGAGCCATAAGGAAAGCTAACACTACAACTATAAACCTATCATATACTGACCGCGTTTCTTCCCTTTGAATTCAACTAGAAGAAATTCAATCAACAACCTATAATATAAACATCTTACAAAGTTTCTTCTCGTTTATTATTTTTAAGTTCACTAATTGTGACATGATCTGCCTAGAATGCTCTTTTCCTAGCAAGTCTCATAGCTCCCCAAGGTTACTGTATCTCATAGAGTAAGCTCCAAATGTAAAGGTCTCCAATAGAAGAGCATCACAACAGTAATAGCTCTAAAAACTTACAATACAGTGGGAAGAACAACCTTGATTCATTTAGCCATGTTGGTAAAGCTCAAATTTTCATTGCCTCACAGCGCCTACTGTCTTTGTTTCTCAATCTTACTGTCAAATTTCATCACCTTTTCTCACCAGCAGCAGCAAGCATGCAATCCACATGATCAACAATCCCTCCTCGCCTTTTCCGGTTTCCTCTCTTCTTCTTTGGGTCCTTTAAACTGGAGTTCTGCTTCCGACTGCTGCTCTTACTGGGAAGGGATTAGTTGTGATGATAAGGGTCGGGTTACCCGTTTGTGGTTACCCTCGAGACAATTAACAGGTGATATATCCACCTCACTTGGAAGCCTATCGAAACTTTCTCATCTCAATCTATCCAGGAATTCCCTATCTGGGTTGCTTCCAGAAGGGCTTTTTAAATCATTGAACAACCTTGAGATCATTGATTTAAGCTCAAACCATTTGTCTGGTGATCTCTCAGAATCCTTTTTCTCAAATGGTAGTTTTCCTTCCACCATCAAAGTAGTAGATATGTCAAACAATCGATTTAACGGCAGGATTGAGCCTGCTTGGTTCGTTCTTGGATCGAATTTGACTACTTTCAATGCCAGCAACAATCAATTTGGCGGTCAGATACCTTCAACTATCTGTACCACCTGCCCTCAGCTCAGAACACTAGATTTCTCCAACAACATTTTTAGTGGCTCAATTCCTATTGCCTTAGAGAAATGTTCCGAACTTGAAGTGTTCCGCGCAGGTTTCAATTATCTGTCTGGAGAACTTCCTGGTGATATTTACAGCTTAGGGTCCTTAAATGAGTTATCAGTTCCTGCAAATGACATATCCGGAACAATAGGAGACGAAATGCTTCGCCTGACCAACCTCAGGATCATGGAGTTGTACTTGAATAATTTTTCCGGCACAATTCCTCGAGATATTGGGAAGCTCTCTCAATTGGAAAAGTTGGACCTTAGCATGAACAGCCTCAGTGGATATATACCAGCATCCTTGCTTAACTGTTCAAATCTTGTAAAGATTATTTTACGATTCAATTCCCTGGGAGGCGATATCTCTAAACTTGATTTCTCAAGGCTCAATAGGCTGCAAATACTTGACCTTGGTAAAAATTATTTCATGGGAGATTTACCTGAGAGCATATTTTTATGTAAGTCATTAGTTGCAATCAGAGTAGCCACCAACAGCTTGACTAGAAGAGTTTCTCCCAAGTTCGCAGAGTTAACATCTCTAGCTTTTCTTTCTCTCCCCAACAACAGCTTAACCAACGTATCAGAGGCCATCAAAATATTTGCCGGTTGCAAGAGCCTCACCTCTCTACTCCTCTCAAATAATTTCTATAATGAAGCTTTACCAGGTGAAGACAGCTTCATAAGGCCAGACGATTTCAAAAGCCTACAAGTTTTTGCTTTAGAAAGATGTAACCTCAGGGGTAAAGTCCCGTCTTGGTTGGCTACTATCAAGACATTGAAGGTTCTTATCTTGGACCGTAATCAACTCACAGGACCAATTCCAAATTGGCTCACTACTCTTCCAAGCTTATTCTACTTGGATCTGTCCAGGAATCGTCTTTTAGGGGAATTTCCACGTCAGCTCACCGGGCTTCAAGCTCTGATATCCGAAAATGTTGCCATTACATTGAATCCGGTAAATCTTGATATCCCTGTGATTTTAACCCCTGTGATTTTGACCCCCAGTATATCTCGTAGCAACCTCTACAATCAGCTTGCAAACCTCCCTCCAGCTTTATACCTCAACGACAACCAAATAACTGGTAAAATCCCAGTTGCTATAAGCCAATTACGTAACCTTCATGTGCTGGATCTCAGCAAAAACGACTTCACAGGCAGCATCCCAGTAGAAGTGTCAAGACTCACAAATCTAGAAATGCTGGACCTCTCACAAAATAGATTGACAGGAGCAATTCCTACATCACTCCACAGTCTCAGTTTCTTATCTAAGTTCAATGTTTCCTACAATAATCTCCAAGGACCAATACCAACTGGAGGTCAGTTTGATACTTTCACAGAATCTAGCTATATTGGGAATCCAGGGTTATGTGGTCAAGACTTGCTGCATCCTTGCTCTCACCCATCAATTCCAGGAATACAACAACAAGAAACTCTCGGTGAAAGCAATAAGAAGAATTATTTCATAGATGGATTTAAGATTGGTATCTCAGCAGTGTTTCCAACTGTTCTTGCTATTCAAACATTTCGCCACAGAAACATCTTTCACAGAAACTACAGCCAAACTGTTCTAACTCTATAGAGCAATATGGGATGTATATGAGACCATAAATTTAAGTTCATTTTGGTTTTCTATTGCTTCCATTATTCTGCTTCACATATGTTGAGCACAGTGCAAAAAATCTTGTAAGTTGATATGATATTTGGACTTGTAGAATGATCGTCTTAACCTTCGTTTCCAAGGGATATTTTGTGGATCATTCTTGCGTTTGGTATCTTGGATGAGCAATTTCTCCAGATTTATAGACTTATCTTAAGCGTAAGACCGTCATAAATGCAAAATTTGCAAGAGCAAAGTTAATCATCAATGCATCATAACTTCCGACTCAAAGAGATCCTGGGTCAGACAAGCCATGCTTCTGAAGTCAAGAGGAATAAGGATGCTTAAGAGAAAGTCCCCAGTAAAACTGACTTTGCTTGTAAATGAAGATCATGCTACATTCCATTGGCAAGCTCTTTCTCAAACCATAATAAAATGTGGAGTAATTGTTGCATAGCATTTCATAACAAGAATGGGGCTTTACAAAGTTATCCTACAGCAAACCAGACGGCAGGAAGTCATTCCAATTTCACTAAATGTCATATAAAGTACGTAGTGGCATAAGTTTAGTTTCTGAAAATGCAAACTACAAAATTACTCTGATCCTTGATGTTTTCAAACATAGGAGACTAGTGTGTAGGCAGTGGCAGTCCTTTTCGTTTATAGCGGGTCCAGTCTTACGTAAGTATAACTTGCAGAAAACTTAGACTATACAAAAATCAACAAAGCTAACCAAGTCAAAGGTCAATGTAAAAAAAGTAATCTAAGCATAATGCCGAATCCAATACACGTTGGCTTTTTGCTGTTGCATGAGCATCACTTCTGCTAGCTTGAATAAAAGGCCAGCCAAGGAACCAACAACATTTTATCTTTTAAATATAACTTTGGTCAGTAAATACAGCTGACAAAGTCCAAACGAAAGTTAACATTACAGTCATAAACCTATCGAATACCAACCCACTTTTCCATTTGAAATCAACGACAAGAAAGTTAATCAATAATCTTTTAAAAAAAATCTAACGTTCACTGATATTAACATTCTCTGCCTAGTCTGATATTTTCCAAGTCAAGTCTCGAAGCTCCCAAGAGTCCAAGGTTAATAGGTAGCACATAGGGGATAGCTTCAATGGTTCAGTCCACCAATAGAAGAAAACAACTGTAATATATAGCGCTAGAAACTTTCAATACAATGAGATCAGAAGAACCTTGATTTGTTTAGCCATGTTGGTAAAGCTCCAAATTTCATTCCCTCACAGATCCTACAATCTTTGTTTCTCAATCTTACTGTTAAATTTCTTCACCTTCTCTCACCAGCAACAGCAAGCATGCAATCAACATGATCAACAATCCCTCCTCGCCTTTTCGAGTTTTCTATCTTCTGCTTCGGGCCCTTTAAACTGGAATTCTACCTCAGACTGTTGCTCTTCTTGGGAAGGGATTGGTTGTGATGATAAGGGTCGAGTTACCCGTGTGTGGTTACCCTTAAGACAATTAACAGGTGATATATCCCCCTCACTTGGAAGCCTATCAAATCTTTCTCATCTCAATCTCTCCGGAAATTCCCTTTCTGGATTACTCCCAGAAGGGCTTTTTAAAACATTGAATAGCCTTCAGATCATTGATTTAAGCTCAAACCATTTGTCTGGTGATCTTTCAGAATCCTTTTCATCAAATGGTAGTTTCCCTTCCACCATCAAAGTGGTCGATGTGTCGAACAATCGATTTAACGGCAGGATTGAGCCTACTTGGTTTGTTCTTGCATTGAATTTGACTACTTTCAATGCCAGTAACAATCAATTTGGTGGTCAGATTCCTTCAACTATCTGTACTACTTGCCCTCAGCTCAGGACACTAGATTTCTCTACCAACATTTTTAGTGGCTCAATTCCTTTTGGCTTAGAGAAATGTTCCGAGCTTGAAGTGTTCCGCGCAGGTTTCAATTATCTGTCTGGAGCACTTCCTGGTGATATTTACAGCTTAGGGTCACTAACTGAGTTATCAGTTCCTGCAAATGACATACATGGAACTATCGGAGAAGAAATGGTTCGCCTGACCAACCTCAAGATCATGGAGTTGTATTCGAATAAATTTTCTGGCTCAATTCCTCAAGATATTGGGAAGCTCTCTCAATTGGAAAGGTTGGACCTTAGCCTGAACAACCTCAGTGGATCTATACCAGCATCCTTGTTGAACTGTTCAAATCTTGTAAAGCTTATTTTACGATTCAATAACCTGGGAGGCAACATCTCTACACTTGATTTCTCAAGACTCAATAGGCTGCAAATACTTGACCTTGGTAAAAATTATTTCATGGGAGATTTACCTGAGAGCATATTTTCATGCAAGTCGTTAGTTGCAATCAGAGTAGCCACCAACAGCTTGACCGGAAGAGTTTCTCCCAAGTTCGCAGAGTTAACATCTCTATCTTTTCTTTCTCTCCCTAACAATAGCTTAACCAATGTATCAGAAGCCATCAATATTTTTGCAGGTTGCAAGAGCCTCACCTCCCTACTCCTGTCATATAACTTCTATAACGAAGTTGTACCTGGTGCAGTAAGCTTCTTAAGGCCAGACGATTTCAAAGGCCTACAAGTTCTTGCTTTTGAAGGATGTAACCTCAGAGGTGAAGTTCCCGCGTGGTTGGCTAATATCAAGACATTAAAGGTTCTTATATTCCCCCGCAATCAATTTGCAGGATCAATCCCATCTTGGCTCAGTACTATGCCAAGCTTATTCTACTTAGACATGTCCATGAATCGTCTTTCGGGGAGATTTCCGAGTCAACTCAAGGGGCTGCAAGCATTGATATCAGAGAAGGTTGCCAATAAACTGAATCAGGTAAATCTTGAGATCCCTGTCATGTTGGTCCCCAATAAAGGTACTAGCAGCCTCTACAACCAGCTTGCGAACCTCCCTCCGGCAATATACCTAAAGGGCAACCAAATAACTGGTAATCTTCCAGTTGAGCTGAGCCAATTAAGTAACCTTCATGTGTTGGATCTTAGCGAAAATGACTTTTCAGGCAGCATTCCCCCAGAATTTTCCAGTCTCACAAATCTAGAAATTTTAAACCTCTCCTATAACAGTTTGACAGGAGAAATTCCAACTTCATTGCGCAGACTCGGTTTCTTATCTTATTTCGATGTTTCCTACAACAATCTCCACGGATCAATACCGACTGGAGGTCAGTTTGATACTTTCACGGAATCTAGCTTTGTTGGGAATCCAGGGTTATGTGGTGATGACCTGCTACGTCCTTGTTCTCGCCAGTCAAGTTTAGGAACACAGCAGCAAGACAATATCAGTGAAAGCAATGAGAAGAAAATCTTCATAGATGGGTTTAGGATTGGTATCTCAACAGTTTTTCCAGCTGTTGTTGTGATTCAGATATACCGCCACCGAAGGATCTTTCACAGAAATAATAATGACGATACTCTTTCTCAATTGAGCACAGTAGGTGCCTGTAGTAACATTACTCCACGGAGGATAGTTTACCGAAACAAGTTATGTAAATAATTAAACTCAATATGGCAATAGAGATGGAATGTATAAGAAAGGAGCATAAATTCAAGATCATTTTTGTCTTCCCCTAGCTATCATTGAATTACTAACCAGGCGCTATGGGATAATCAAAACTCTCCACAGGTCCATATGATCAAATTTACAGTGCAGCTAACCAGTCCCCTGTCTGATATGTACAGCAGAACAATACTGCAGCACACGTCCGGACAATAAATGGTGTCTAACAAGTCCTCAAAATCAAAGCCCATCAATTAAGCCTCACATAAGTGTGCATATTGTCTCTCGGTATGATATCTTAGTAGTTAGTAAACATCACCGCCGTCTACTTCTGGAACTGCCAAATTCATGAGTTTGAACTTGATAAACACACACCCAAAGTCACTGATAACAGTCCAGACAATCTCCAAAACTCAAGTAGCCCAAATCACTCATAGAATAGTCCTCTTTTCTTCTTGCCATCGCCGGTTGGCCGTTGCTGCCATCATCACTCTTCTCACCTTATTCACCCTGAAGAAACTCTACTGCTGGATATCTTAAATGTCTTTCTCAGAATAATTTGAGAAACTATTTCCAGTAAATGTATCACTTGATTTTGATTTTAAAGGAAACCTGTATTATCCTTCCAGTTATAAGGGAGACCATCATTCAATCCCCAAGGACGCTACTGAGCTTTGATTTTGACACATGTTACTTATTGATTATAAGTTATTACTTCTTGTACTGTATGTCTAGTGTTTATGATGGAAATGTCATCCATGAGAGTAGGTACTGACCTACTGAGGTTTTCCACACACCAACATTCAAATCTTTCATCAAGATTTGGAATAAGGAAAATAGAAGTTCGATAAGCTATAAGCATTACCTCTAAGAGGAGAAACTGTGAGACAACATGAAAGAGAAATAATGAAGTAACTTTATTTGCAAAGCAAATTCGTAGAAATTTTTGATAGAGAATGTGTAGTTAATACAATGGCCAGTCTTGGCTCAGTAGCCACGATCGACAACTAACTTCTTTTTGTTCAAATACCTTCCTCTAAAATGCCTATAATTTCTCAAACTCAAGCTGTTGTTGCATTCTTCTCTGGTAAAACTTCAGAATATTCGTGCTAGGGGAGCAAATAAAATTAGAAGCACCGCTAATTCTAAATATACATTTTTTTTGCTACAACTACTGGTACTTGAGAACCTCTTGCGGATTCAATTCAAAAGTCTTGCATACATCAGTTAGGACACATTTGCCAAGACCAGCATCAGCATTTCCACGACGTATGAGTTCTTCCAGTTGCTTAGATGGCCGCAAGACCTATTCAGAGTATTCAAAGAGACCGCCAGTAAGAATTACAGATAAGGATCTCATCTTCTAGTAGTCAACATCTTTCCTCTACAGGGTAGTTAAGGCCAAGTTTATCTAACAATCCTGAAATAATCACCGCTTTAAGCAAATTTCACGAGCTGTCCGGTGTCCGACATGGGTATGTAAGCTAAATGAAGAGTCCGAATAACTTACTTTTTAAAAAATAATGAACAAAATTGGCTTTTCTACCAATGCCCAATCATGGTCTACATAGAAAGACCTCAAAGGGAGTAAAAGACGAACATGATAGAGGGCCAGGAAAGGCAAAATCCACCTAATCACCAAACTAATGTGGCATTTATGACAGTTTAGCAGCAGGCATGCAAACTGCAACTATGACATCAATGATAAAATTGAACAAGGTTGCTTACCCAGGGTAGTGTAGTCAATTTCTGACCTGCACGCTGGGAAGTATCCTTGTGGTCTTTAGTATCTTTCTTGTTATCAACCCCACAATCTGAGCCGTCCGATACAAGCTTAAGAAGTTTCTCGCTACCCTGGAAGAACATGACCATCATTACTGTAATACTCCAAATAGAGGGGATTATGGACAAAAGAATCAGACAAGTAGATCATACCTACATTAGACAAATTATGGGTAAGAATGTAGATACAACAATAAGTAATCCAGGCACAATGACCACTTAAAAGAGAGAGAGAGAGAGAGAGAACACTTGNNCCCCCCCCCCCCCCCCCCCGGTCCCCTCCCCAGCTCGGGTAGAAAGACATGAATATTGAATGTTAAAAAAACAATCACAAAAAAGTATTAAGTATTGTAGAAGTTTGTGAATTAAGCGCAGGTTCATATATCGACAAGCATGGCTTGTTCAAATTTAAATCAGTCGATATTTCTCAAGTTCTCAAATATTGATATGGAAGTAACACAAAGTTGACTGTTTGTTTTAGGCTGATATGCTCTTGAAACAGTTCCGATGAGCTGCTCTGAAATTGTTCAATAAGCCTCTTGTGTGTAGTGTGTACTATAGGCGACAACAACAAACTTTATACATGAGAAATTGCTGATATTAGGAGCAAAGAGAAGAATCAACTGAAATTTGAGGGCAAAGATTCTTCTCATGAGGAAGTGAGGCCAACTGCAGTATATAGTTAGAGCTTTGTGTTACTTCCATATCAATATTTGTCTTTTCTTTCTTTTATAGATAAAGTTATGTAATAAAGCTTTAGGGCTTTAGCAAATTTGGTACTTGTAGATAAAGTTATGTAATAAAGTTAAGATGGCTTGACTTCATCTTCCCCACTGTCTAAAGTTCTCTCCTTAAATTTTGTTGAGTTTCAAAAACAATGATGATCTCGGAATCTCGCATCAGTGAATCAAAAACAAAAGGCTTAAATCCAAGTCAAGGGTCTGATCGCACCATTGCACTCTTACCATTACCTGACACAGTAAACTCCCCAAACCCCCAACCAACACACACACACACACACACCAATCCACGCACACACACACAGAAGGGTCTACCTCCACTTACTGCTTGGTAATCCATGAGTTCCAAGACTACCTCAGACATGGAAACACATGCTTATAAGCTATTCCATTTATTGTAATACCATTTAACTTCAAACAATAGTAGCAACCAACATAACCAGCACTGACATTATACCGACCTTTTAAAACCCACCCAGGTACCCAAACAATGGTCAGAACGAGGAAGCACTAAATACAACAGCCTAATAAAAATTAAGGATCTTCATGTGAACGTAGACAATTAACCATCAATTAATCATCCACAAAAGTGAAATACATTTCACAGAACAGATAGTTGATTATATCCACAACTTCAAACAAATCATATATGAGATCGAAGCATCTCAATAATTTCAGTACTGTCATCCGTAATAACACGAGCAGAATGCGCCAAATTAAGTACACACCTGCAATGCACGCCAATGGGAATATGTACGGTACAGCAGCCAAAAGAACGGGATGTTGGGCAGAGGTAAAACCTAACCATTAAACATATGACATTAGAATCATATAAGGGCTCAAATCCTCTTATGAGAGACAAAAACTTTTCACTGGTAAAAAATATACCGTGAAGACAGTGGTAACAGGTAGCAATGCTGCAGAGCCATACAAGTACTTCTTGTGGATGATTGCACCACTGTGAAACAAATGGTAAATGTGTTGTTAGTAAACTGACAATAGAAAAAGACAAAACATGTAAATTAACAATCTGCATGCCGAGGTAAGATAGCCAGGAAAATAGGGTTGCTATGCACATTGGCAGAGTTCTTACACACAAATAGATAAAGCAGGCCAATAAACAGGGCTGTGCAGGGGAAGGGTAGAAAAAAGTCTACACATAAGAGATATGACAGGGTCAAGCCAAGAAGATCATTACCTCATAGCAATGTGCCTTAATCTCCGGCGTACAAGTCTCGCATTCAAACTGCCGCATCAGAAACAAACCATGTGTTAGGAAACCTGAGCTTTTAAAATTCATCCCCTAAGCCTCAGAAGTAACACCATCAAGTTTCAAAAGTCACCCCTGACATCTTCTGGCTTAGGCCTGACTTCCAAAGTTATCTAGTGGACTTAGATAGTTTATAGGGGTGACCATCTGCTCCCTCATGCTAAGAGACAGGTTCTTATGAGTCTGTTTGGAGCAAGCCATCTTGCAGTTGCAGATTGTTTAATAAAAATAGTATGCAAAAATGTACGGTTCATCACTTTGCATAACAAGCATATCAAAAAAGAAAATATGAGTTTTTAAATATGAGAGCAATGAGGACACCTTATTGGGTATGTAACTTCAACCGATGTAATCTCCTTAGATATGGATTTCAAGAAGATCTCGGAAGGCTTGACTCTTGCAAGCAACCACAGTCCAACTCTACATCGAAATTTTATGACTTTGATCAGCAAAATGTTTGCAGTGGTTCAGCAAATCACCATAGGAAAGAGAAAATTTTACATCTAAGAGTACCCATGAATCTTGCTTTTGATAGATCCTTGTGGCGCTTTTTCAAGAGCCATCCAAGCCTTGTTCATCTGTCAATTAGAAAGATAAATTCTGCACGAATCAGAAGCAGCTAATATTTGGCAATCAATTCTACAACATTCATATGTTTCAAGCATTTAGAGATGGATTAGAAAACACAAACCCAAACGTGTATGATGAAACATTTTAAACTGGTCCACACCACATTGTCACAAAAACCTTTCATCAACATCACCAAACATAGAAGAAATTTCCCACATACATAGAAACACAACATTTCAGAGATAGAGAATATGGATGCAGTATTAATCTAATTGCTTTTGTCAAGGATTGCTCCTCCTATGGTGGACCAAGCATGATTCCCTAGAAGCTCGCCAATTCAGATCTCTTAACGCAAACCCTAGAAATTTTTAAAGAGGCTCTAAATGGACAGCTCAAAAGATTCGTGCTTTTAGCATACATTGGTTTCCTACTTCAAATGGCAACTCCAGTAAACCCCAAATTTCTAGAATAGGCGCCATTTGTCATTTGTAAAACCATGTCATTTGATCACTGCAAACTCATAGCATACAGATTTGATGAGAGGTCCCACTTCAAAAGCTTCAAAAGATCATCCTTTAGCGAGATCAAATTCCTGGCCTACCACCACCGAAATGACACCTCCCCTAAACCCTAGAAATCCTCCCAGTAACCCGTAAACCGTATCATTCCAGTTCAATCACTAATTTAGTTCCTTCCTAATTGATCCTACATCCATCAATTTTCAAAGTAAACAGACCGGAAATTCCTATCATTCCAGCTCAATCACTAATTTATCTACCTCCTAACTTATCATAAATCCATCAAATACAGCTCACTCAATGTCTCAATCACCAACTTCTTCCAAGACCCACAGTTTCAAGGCTTATAAAATACACAACATTCGTACAATCAATAAATGTAACTACTAATAACCACAACAAACAAACAACAACCCGTAAATTCGAATATTTTAGCTCAATCACCTAATAATGTTCCTAACATTTATTTTTTTATTGATCCTACATTCATCAAATGCAGCTCACTAAATGACCACCTCATTCGACTCCAACCAATCTATTCGCATCTTTCCACAACCAAGTTTCCTAAATCTCAACCCTAGTAGAAAACTCAACATTCATATTCATTAAAATTCACCTCACTCAATGTCTCAGTCACCAATTTCATCCACAACCCATGGTTCCAAGGCTCAAAAATCCGCAACATTCGTAGAATCAATAAACGTAACTAAAAATTACAACAAACAAACAACAACCCGTAAATTCGAGAATTCCAGCTCAATCACCTAACAATGTTCCTGACATTTATTTTCTTATTGATCCTACATTCATCAGACGTAGCTCACTAAACCACCACCTCATTCAACTTCAACCCATCTGTTTCCACCTTTCTACAATGAAGTCTCCTAAATCTCAACTCTAGTAGAAAACCCAACATTCATATTCCTATAAATAAAAAAAATTGCAGCACACACAATGTCTCAGTCACCAACTTCCTCCGCAACCGACGGTTCTAAGGCTTATAAAATACGCAACATTCGTACAATCAATAAAATATAACAACAAACAAACAACAACCCGTGAATTCGAGTATTCCAGCTCAATCACTAACAATGTACCTGACATTTACTTCCAAATTGATCCTACATATACATTCATCAAATGCAGCTCACTAAATCACCTACTCATTCAACTTTTCTACAATCAATTCTCTAAAATATCAACCCAACTAAAATACCCAACACCCATATTCACATATATAACCAAAAAAACCAATACCAACAAACCAAAAACCAATAAAAACAACAAATTTAACAATATAAATCAAACTAAGCAACCAAAAATGGACCTTTTCCGAGGCAAAATCGACAACGAGTTCGGCATTGTCGGAAAGACGCTTCGAATCAGCAGAAAGAGACTTCCAAAGATCACGGAACGACGACGGAGTAGATGGTGATGATTGAGGTGAAGGTGACAGGAAATTATCAATGCTTCTACTGAAACACCATGATCTTCCCTTCACAGGGAATACCACCAATTTTGCTCTCATGGTTATTGATTAATTGATTGATTAATTGATTGATTGATTAATTTGATTGATTAAATTGATTGATTTGATTGAGAAAGTATAAACCCTAGAAATGGTAGAGAGTGATGATAAACCCTAGCAATTTTTTAAAAGAAGGGGTTTTGGTAGGAAAGGTGGAAAGAAGTGAGGGTTAGTGTTATTACAAAAATAAAAATTTTATCAAATTGTAAAATATTATAAATAAATAAAAATAATAATTTGATATATATAAAATAAAAATTTGTTTGTTTATCATCGGTTTACCCACTTTGACCGTTAATACTACATGTGGTTTCTTTGAATAAACGGCACTTATCATTAGTGGTTATATTTTGACATAAACCGCATTTGGTATTAACGGTTTACGTCCTTACAAAAAAACTTATGGTGTTGACTGTGCTGACGTGGTGACGGGATGGAGGGAATTGTTTTTGGGTGAATGGTATAATGAGAATTAGTTTCTTGTAGAGCATTTTTGGGGAAAACATTCTCGTAAAATGTTATAAAAATTTGTTTGTTTATTTTGTTCCTTGAGGTGAGAGGATTCATATAAGAATCGAAATTGTGGCAAAGACACTACTACGGAATATCTCTTGCTTTTCATTTTATTCCCGTCTGAAATTTCATAATTCCTATGTAGCTGGTTAAATACGATGTAAAGTTAGAGTAATGTGTATAGAGCTTTTTCGCAATTCCTATTAAAGTTATTAAATTCATGTAATTAAATTCGATGTAAAGCTAGTGTAATGTGTATCGTGTTGTTCATAATTCGTATATATAATTTTTTAAATTCATGTAAAGTTAGGGTATTGTATAAACCTTATCATTTTAGTGGAAGATAAGAATATTTTTTTGGTTGAAAAAATTTGGGTTAAATGATTGGCTAACTCGATTTCAAGGTTACTAATATGCGAAACAATAAATTAAAATTTAACTAAAGGAAAGTTCACGTGGAAAAAAGCATCCAACCACGGTCTATCAGAGAGTTAACAAACAGCTGTGCAGATTGGTTAGCGAATCTTGCCATCAAGCAAACGCCGAATCTAGTCATGATGGAACATCCCCTCGGTGTCTCAGCTATCTTATGGAGCAAGACGCGATACAAGTTGTGTAACCTCACTGGGTCATTAGTTAATTGTTCTTTTTACTGTTCGTTAGTTAGGGGCTTTCCCTCTCGTCTTTCGTTACGATAAAGAAAATCGAACCGCTCAAAAAAAAAAAAATTTTGTTGGCAAGGATAAAAATATGGTATGAATGATACAAATATTTGAGTGACGAGATGAGAAATTGCGAAAGGGTTACATTTTTATCTAGATCAGAACGATTTCCAGTAGGGTCTATATTAAATTTGATTCATGTTACTATGTTATTGTAGAATGAGCATATTCCATATGAGGTTCCTACATGCCTATTTTGTTGAGCGATGGCATCAAATGGCGTAGACCAACCCTATTTTGAAAGGGATAGCAGATTTCCATGAAAGGATACACTCTCCATTATGATAAAAAAAAAAAGTGCAAAAGGCGTATCACTTTGGTAAATGCGGCATTAGGACACATAAGAAAGTACATGAAAAAATACACATCTTTCTTGGTGCATCAAAATGCTCTTCAACAATGAAGATGGGAAAAATGATGATAGATTGAATAAATGAATTGGGAGAAGAGGTAAAATGATATTACACCACATACATGGCGAAAAGCCAATGAAGATCATACTGCGAAGTGCTAACTACCAAACTACTCAGAAAGCTGGTTGCCTGGTTCTGCATTCATTCATCCTCAGCTATGAAATTCGGAAGCTCACCCTGGCAGATGTACTCATCACAAACCGATGCAGATCCCCAACCCTTTCTTAGCCGTAGAATATCCTCAGTGAAAGTAGATCCTGAAGATCCGATGAACACGCTAGACATTGCACATATGGTTTTATCCAGCATGGCTTCCACCTTCACAAACGCATAGCATTAAAAGGAGGAAGCAGAAGAAAAAATTAATTACTGTGAATTTTTTTTTACAAGTCGAAGAAAAACTCCTACAGAATTGAGTCAGATATTTTTAGGAACAGACACATTCAGACTACTTAATTTTCACAAGACAGTCCCTTTTCTACGTGGGCGAGGAGGCTGCTTAATTCATAAGACAGTTAAGCATATAATAATACGCCCAGGGAATGCAACCACTATCACCTTGCATAACTCTGGTTTCCGAAAGACACTGGTTTGATAAATGGCAATTTAGAGTATATTCCCTCACCAGATATCTATTGTAGTTAGGTTTCATCTTAACATTGGCACTCTATGTGCAGGCACAGTACAAATGAAAGGAGCAAACAAGACAAGCAGTAGCGCCAATTCAGCAGAGTCAGTTTCATCTGTAGGATTTTCTCGTTTTTCTTCCTATCCTTAATCGGCTTTCTAATTCTTGATGTCCCATAAAACTACCACAATGAAAGTGTAATTGATGGTTTTGTAATTTGGAGGTGTGACCAGTGGAGTATCAGGCATGTGATCACCATGTGGAATCAGTAAAAGAACAACTGCACAAAAATTTTGTACCAAAAAAAAAAAAAACTGTACAAAGATAAGACATGTGCTTGCATAATTTCCGGCACATGCCACATAAAAACACACACACATAGCCTAATGGCTTGCAAAAGATGCATAACAAGCAACTCTAAGGCCTAAGCTATATTCAAGAAGTCTTTAGTACTTAACTGAGGGACATGTATAAATGGTGGCCAAAATGTTTCAACAAGTAATAAACCAAGCCCAAACCAGGCAAGAACAAATAAGCTCACCTGAGAGTCTCCGTCAAGGCCATGTCTATACAGCAAAGCATCCCATTTCTCAGCAGAATTCCGAGCTGGGCGCTGAACAAGTGGTACAATCTTCCCATCAACAACAATTAATGACTGAAGTAAGTCTGTTTCACTGCCTGCTGCGTCTGTGGAAAGATATATAACTGGTGTATTGGCCCTTTGAACTACCCTTGATATGCAGCTGGCAGCTTGAGGAGCAGAGTAAAAGCAACTTGGATTTTTAGCATTGCTGCAAACCCAAGTTAAACAGAGTGTCAGAAGCTTTAGGGTGCAGAATGCTTAAACACGACTCAAACGTGAAAAGAAGCATATCTGCTACTCCTAAACATTGGTTGATTATTGGAGAATCAAACTAGTAAGCCTTCTGGAAAATTATAAGATGTCAACCAAGACATGAAAACAGCACACTTAAGTATAGCACATGCAAACCAAGTTAAGCCTATCCTGGGACGGATCCAAGATTTAAAAAGGGGAATATCGTTTCTATTATTTTTGCTACAAATTTCTATCTTTTCTACCACTTTCCTACCCTTTTCTACCTTTTTCTACCAGATTTTATAAAGTTGGGAGTAGTATATGCTACCCTATGCTACCTTATGTCTCGGCCGCTGAGCCTATTGGCTATCGGTGATTACATGACCCCTCTGTTCCTTTAAATTATGAATCCATACAGTGAACCAGACCCTTATAATACTAAAGAATATCCAGGGCTCCTTTACGGCTTTACATAACTTTATGCCATGTGGAGCTTTTGATGTTTAAATTAAGTCTCAGAAAATCCAACTCACCAGCCTCAGCTTTTCAGATTTACATTGTAAGCCCTCTTTATCATCAGATACTCACAATCACAAGACCAAATGAAATATGCTTATGGCCAATAGAAAAGGTAGTAGACATGAGAGATGAGGGGGTGAAGCATTAGCCCTTGGATCAAACTATGGTGTAAATAACTGCAGCACATTAATGACATCGATAAGCTCAAATGCACTCACTCTCACCAACTTCTCTCCCAAAAGTCTCAAACCCCATCAACTATAAACATAGCTTCCAGAACCATAACTGCAGCTGCTGCTACACACTCAAAACCACCCACTGACAAGTGACAACAAGAACATCACCCACAAAACTCACGAAAAAACTTCATTTCGGCCCCGAAATGGAATCGGACGAATATCGGCGGGAGGCATCCTAGACACATATAATGAGGAATGGAATAAGAAAATTGGCAAAACGAATCCTAAACATAGTCCAAACCATCGAAATAGTCCATTATTCACATGTTGGAATCGAGCGATAAACACACTGTAAATCTATCAAGAAGAAGTTATGCTCAAGGTTACCAAAGGAGCAAGCTTTGTCACTTTCATAATATTTTTACTGAAAACCAAAAATTGACCGAAAAAGCCGGTTTTGTGGA
>CAAKMY010113442.1:0-10317 GCA_901111285.1 Corrigiola litoralis | reverse complement strand
CACCCCCGATTTTTGCTTCATGTTCCCAAGCTAAGCATAACAGATGGACAAATGGGGACTGGGGAAAGGCTACACTGTCTAACCCCATAAACAGAAGTATACATTAACATAGAAGTTGACATAAGTTAACATATTGCACACTCACCTGACCGGTAAGTGACGGATCTATCACTGCCCCAAAAATCAGATTGGCACTTGGATCTACCAGATCATATATAACCTCTGCTGCAGCGTTCACCTGCAAGAGATTACAGTTCAACTACCATTAACACAGATGAACGACAGCTTGAGTTTTACTAGAATAAAAGTATTGGGACTACTAATTGACAAGGAACTTATCAACAGACAAAAAAAACTCTGCTGGGCAGTATATATCTACTTCTCCAACATTCTATATGATTGACTGTTGCTAAGCCTGTTCAAGTCAGTATTTTGTACAAAGATTCAAGTTGCTGAGA
Source organism: Corrigiola litoralis (assembly GCA_901111285.1). Classification (NCBI taxonomy): domain Eukaryota; kingdom Viridiplantae; phylum Streptophyta; class Magnoliopsida; order Caryophyllales; family Caryophyllaceae; genus Corrigiola; species Corrigiola litoralis. The sequence goes on along the minus strand of CAAKMY010113442.1, from coordinate 9,859 downwards.
CTTGAGCTTATATGAAACCTCGTTCTCTCACAGACAGAGACCAAGATTACTCAATATGCCTACAAGATTACTAAATGTACAACCCAAAACGATGAAAGCTTTAGCATAACTGTTGGAATGAATCTTAGAACTTAGATAAATTATCTACTCAAGATGTGTGTGTGTGTGTTGGGGGGGGGGGGGGGGGGGTATTTTATGAATTTTTGATAGGATGGAGCAAGATAGAGTGAATAGATAAAGTAAGGAAGTGAAAGGAGGCTGCATTATGGAAATGTTGTTAGGGAGAGAAGAAAGCTATCCCTTTTGTTTTAATATTCTACGTCTATGTTTTCCAAAAATGTCTTCCAGTTCCTCGAGAGGATCTGCATGGTAAATTGATAGGCGCAAATAGTAATGGATATAATATAAAAATAAAAAATCAATTTTCAAGCCTACCCGCCCTTTCAGACCAAAGTCCAAGTGTACCAGCAGTAGCAGAAAAGGTATTGGCCACTGAATCCAAGACTAATTGACAAAAAGAATACCTCATATAGAGTTAGATCACTTCCACCAGTTATGTTCCACACAATTCCAGTGGCTCTTTCTATACCAATATCCAGTAAGGGGGACTGGATAGCATTGAGGGCAGCATCTCTAGCTCGAGTCTTACCTGCACAAACATATTCCGTTGATGCTAATATATAAACCAAATTATAAGGTCAACAAGACCAGTTTTAGCAAAGACAAAACCCGTTAACCAGATATAGTGGACACAGCAATAATACACCTAGGTGCATTTCCTTTGCAAACTGCCATGCACAAGATGAAAAATAGACTATAAAGCTTAAAGGCTGCTAACCAGAACTCTGGATCAATAAGAAGTCAGTCACAGGCTAACAACCAAACAGACATCAAGGCCAAGGGGACATCCAGAGAAGCATAGAGTTTCGAGCAGCAAAAGTACACACCCAAAATTTTTCTACCGACTACCAGTCCGTTTCTGAAGATAGATCCTGGACAACACTAAGCTCCACTACTTTACTAGTAAACAACTAAACAACAGCTCTTTTCTTTCTTTATCTCGTAAATTATGTTGGCAAAATTTGTCCATTGCATTTTTTTCCCATCAGTATTTGTTTGTCGACCCTGCACAACTTTATCACATTACTAGCTAAGAATAAAATTAACATATGAATTCTCTTCAACTATTCTCTGATCTAACTTTTGTACTCCTAGAGAAACCAGCCACCAGAATTGAACAGAATTGAGATTTATCTTCAACTCACACAGATTATGTAATTGAAAAAGTCAATCTTTTGAGAAAAGATAATCCTCAATAAAAGCCATCAACATGAAATCCTAATCTTTTCTGCAAGGGTATAGATTACGCAAACACCCCACCCACAAAGATCAGAGCTAGAAGGCAAACGATGATATTCACAGAGAAAATGTCTTTAAATTTCTAGGCACATGTGACATGCCTGCATCTGCTCATAATATTTGACAAAAGAATTGCTTCAATCAAAAAATCGAAACTATCCAAATACCAGTAGCCATCCCTATCCCCATCAATGATGAGCCGGCATCTGCCATGATAGCCCTTACATCTGCAAAGTCCACATTGACCAACCCAGGAATCTGCAAAAATTTGCAATTAGAAGACCAAAGATGATGACAAAACTATACCACAGAAGACAACTTGCAAAGTTACCGAAAAGCAAGGATGGTCAACAAGTTCCAAAGCAACTACTGCTCATTCAATTTAACAATTATAGATCACGATGTTCAGATTTGCAAGGTCTAGCCTCAAAATATAAAGTTTAACCAAAGTGTTTGTTGACAACCACACGAAAGCTGTCAATCAATATGATTGCAATGGAAAGCATAGTACTGTACCAAGTATTGACCTTTTAAAATAGCTCAAAATAGTGTTACAAAAAAACCCTACCTAAACATAAGAAGGTATATTTGATTATTTACGGTTTTTTTATATAAGCTACTCATATTTTACATCTTCCTTAAACTAGAAATATTTACCTAAATATATAGTCCGCAGAACAAAGTTCCAGTCGCAAACTCAATTGTCAGCAGTAGCTGTCACATGAAGGCATCTTGTGGACGAGTATTACTATTACCAGTTGCAGCAGTCACAGCATAAATTGACAATATTAAGGTTCTCAATTTAGATTTTATGATTCAGTTAATATCAAAATCCGTTTTGTAAGCTCTGGAAAATATTATACTCCAACATTCATCCAACTAATAATCAGAGAGGAGAGTTTTATACTCCAAAGGCTAAAAAAACGAATCAAGAATTACCCATGTACTAAAGTGAAGTGCCAATACTCAATATAATCATAGGGTAGCAACTGTAGTATTAGGTAATTGTAGCATCACAGAAAACCCCGTAATGATTTTTTAGCATGATATTAGCAATCAGATATTTAACCAACCACCACATAAGAGAAAGAGGAAAAGCTCCAGACAGAACTGCTGCAATTCCTAGATACTTCTGGGTAAATATGAACTTGTATACTTGTACACCAAGTGTTGAACCAACATTCAGCTAGTGTTCTGGCATAGTGGCATCTATGTATATCTCAGAGTTCCAGGGTAGGGGCAGTAGAGTAGTAGACAAAAAAAACTACGAATACTGGCTAGACAAGCTCACAATCAACCTAATGGGAACACTAGCTTGATTATGAGTGTATGTGTATGCACTAAACGACCATGTGTTCAATCTTTCTGTTAGTTCTACTTTGGGCCATTTCCCCTATTCCTTACTGGTGGTGACATATTCTAATATTCTATTACATGTTACGCAAAGGAGTTAGAAAAAATCATGGGGTAGAATAACATGAGCCTGGATCCAATACGTCCGAGCTTGTGAATATTTTTCATTTAACCAGCGAAAATCCAACAAGGAAGATAAAGCTGTAAGAAACCTTTTAAATGCACATACCGTAATTATATCTGAGATACCCCGAACACCCTGTCTTAGAATATCATCAGCTAGGTTGAATGCTTCTGTAACTGGAGTAGTCATGGAAACTGCATTCAATAACTTGTCATTTGGAATTACAATCAAAGTATCAACATTTTCTCTCAAAGCTGCAATTCCTTCTTGGGCTTGAACTGCCCTCCTCCTTCCCTCAAAAGAGAATGGAGTAGTCACAATTCCAACAGTCAAGATACCCATCGCCTTTGCAACCCCTGCAATGATGGGAGCCGCACCTGTGCCAGTCCCACCACCCATTCCAGCCTGCAAATACCATGTGACAAGTGAGGACATTAAAAAAAATGATGGATATTTTAACGGCTGTAATACAGAAAAAATTCAGGAGAAGAGAACCTACAGAAGCAAGAAGGTAAAATCAAATAGAAGTTTTGGAGGTCCTGTTCCTTACAACAGCTTGCTTTATTAAAAAAATTGAGGGACCATCACAAATGAAGCCTCTAATTAGATTGCACCAAAAGATAAATGGTACCAAGCAAACCTCGGCGTAGTCAGTAGCTGTGTTACTTGGACTCTTGCAAGAGTATCGGATACGACTCGAGTATCGAGGATCCGACACTTAATTTTCAGAATTTTGCAATTCGTGGATACGGTCAAACGAGTGTCTTCACTATTTTTTTCGACATGGGTACGACTCGTCAAAAGTGTCGTTAAAAGTATCCGACATGTACCCACTAAAAAAAACATTAATTTTGGAGCATTCCAATCGTTTTCATATGCGAATAGGCAATGAGATATATTAATTTATAAGACCTAAAGAGGACTAATTTATTTACAATGGCCCATAGATGGTTATGGAAGAATATGGATAGAAACAAAGTGCAAGTGGTAACATATAAAGACAAAACACGTAGACAAGACACGTAGCCCGTCAATGTGGAGTGTCGGGTTGCACTAGAGTATCGGACGCGAATTAAGTGTCGTGTCGCATGTCCTATCGTATCCGACACGCGACACGCCACCTGAGGAGAGAGTCCGAGTAACATAGGTTAGTAGTGATTGGGGAAGGTTCCTTGTGACCAATGTCAAAGATTTAAGCCCCCACTCGAACTGTTAGAGATGGATTTTCCTTAAGCCTCCCCCACACAGCTCCTATGAGGCTGGTTAGCTTAGGCTGGATTGGCCTGAGACGGATATGATGAATTACTACCATATCTAGTAGTTTGGCCTCTTCTGCTCTTCGGGTGTCTTTGGCTATAGCAAAAATTTCTCCATAAATACAAAACCATATATTTTTTCCGTTCCCCAATATATCAAGCTCCAACATCGTCAAAACATGGTACCTAACTAGGTCCAAGTCTCACTCTCTATTAGTACTAATAACTTAAGCATGAAAACCCACTATTTCGGCACAGGGTTATAAGCTTTGTTGTTATTTAGTTAACAACAACCAAAGTCAGCAATTCCAATACCAAACAACAAAGGCTGTCATAATCCCAAGTTATCGGCACTTCAGTATCATCAAAGGAGAGTCCTTTACTATCCGATACTCGACTAATAATCACTACAAGAGCTGTGTAAAGCTTTCACAACAAGGGCTATATCCAACATTTTAAACATCAGGCATAATTAAAACAAAAGATTACAGCTTTATTTACATGGTATTCTCAATAAAACAAGTAAACCCACCACCAAAAACAAAAGGAAATTTCTTACATAAACTAATATCACAGCACTGTGGCGCTCATATTATCATACAATTGGGGAGGTGTTCTCCAATTATTTGGGAACAGAAATAACATCTTTTGGAATAACATATACCTTCACAGTTCCAACTGTCAAAGAGGTGTGCACCAGACACATAATGTCCTATAACATATAACTTCTAAGAGCAGTGAAAACATGATGAATTCTCCACGGAGCTGATGAAATTGAAGAAGTAAAAAAAAAAAAAAAAAAACGCACCGTCACAAACACCATGTCTGAACCATGAAGAGCCTCTTCTATTGATTCTTTGCTTTCTTTGGCAGCATTCATTCCGATTTCCGGATTCCCACCAGCTCCCAACCCTCGAGTGAGCTCTTGACCAATTTGTAAGCGGTTCTCAGGAAAGACAGGAGACATTCTCATAGCTTGAATATCTGTGTTAACAATCCAAAACTCAACACCCTTCATGGCACTCTCTATCATTCTATTAACTGCGTTCGAACCACCACCCCCTACACCAATAACTTTGATCGTAGCCTCGTTGTAATTATTAGCATTGGCTGGCTCTCTCAAGCTCTCAGTCACATTTCCACTAACAACATCACTTCTCGGGCCATTCACAATGCTGCTCCCATCGCTCCCTCTAAGCAATGTGATTTCAGGGTGAAGATTAAGAAACGGATCGCTGTTATTTGATCTATTAACGCTGTGTGAATTCGACGAGCACTTGAACTTGGCCGAACACAGCACTGACATTTTATGACCATAACCATTCTTTTCATCATTCATTTTCACACATCCAATTCTACCAAACTGAGTCTCTGTAGGAAGTCTCCTTCCGAAAACCGTCAACACACCGGTCGCTTTTCCAGCATCGTAGCAAGTAATAGGCTGTGACCCACAAGTCGCCATTCTAAATTCCTAATATACCAACTTCACCAGCTAATCCACAGATATCCTGACACAAATATATTATATCCTACTCCAAATCTAGTCAAACCCTTAACTTAGCACCTGCTTAACAAAACCAACAAAGCAAAAAGCGTATAAAACTAAAAGCCAACTGAAAAAATCAAACAAACCCACAATTCAAACATTAGCAAACAGTCACAAAAATGCTACTCAATGCACATTATTTCCCCTTTAATTATGAATCAAATTATTAAAAGAGACGCTCTAATTTTAACTTAGAATTAGACGTAGTCACGAATTGAGCTAACATGGTCGCTTTTTATTAATACTGTGATAAAAATGACCATCTAATTTTTCTCATACAAGCAATGGCAAAGTCACTAACTTTCTCCAAAAACCAAAAAAACCCACATTCCAAAACATCCACAAATGCTCAAAAATCCAAGAAAAATCACAATTACTAACTCTTCATTTTCTAACACAATACACTACTTCACACCATAAAAAAGCTACTCAAAGCACATTTCTTTAACTCAAAATTATGACTAAGCAGAATGCTGCAATACCAAAGCTACAAACTTTACTCCATGAAACTCATTAATGCTCCATTTAAGCAACTGGGTTGACCACAGATTTCCCAAAAAAAACCACAATAACATACTGTAATAAAAAAGCAGAAAATGCAAGCAAAAAAAAGCTGAAATATTGCAGAATGTAATAACAAAAAAATGGTACCTTTAATAAGTGAAGTGTAGAGTAGAAGAAATGGGAAAAAGTAAGAAATTCCAAAGCATTTGGAATGTGGTTTGTTTTTGTGGTTTTTGGGGTGAACAAAAGGGGTTTAGTTTAGTTTTAGTTTAGCCTTTCCTTTTCCATGTCTTTTGTTCCTTTTTGTGTTTTGGAGTATTTGTTATTTATGGGATCAATAAAAATTTATTTATTATGATTTATGTGTTTGATACTAGAAGCAAATATCATCCAGCTATCTCTTGAAAAACTAGCCAACAAAATAAATTGGTTGTAAGGAAATAGAGTACAACATGTGTGGGGCACAAGTCACAAGGGAAAGGGATCAACTGAGATGGGTTTGTGAGGGTTTTAGTATCATTGTTGTTGGTCCAAATGAGTGCAATTATTGAAGTGTTGTTAAACAAGGTGAATCACAAGAACAACCCAAGAGATCAGTTGTAATCATTTTGTTGCTGTTGTTTATTATAGTTATTGTAAAAGAATAATCATGATTGAACAACTGATGTTGAGGGGATGGGGATATGAAGATTCAATTTATAACAGCTCTCAAATAATTTGAATTTCTAAACATTGTCCAAACCTTCCTCCTCGTATTTTTTGTAAGATTGTCAAGAGGAAATGAAGCTTGTATAGGAGTGCTTATATTGGGTTTAAGGTTATAATATTGTGCATTGTCATCGTTTAACGATTAGTAAATACTCTAATGTGAGTGAGACTGGTATATATCCACACTAGTTTATCACCCGTGCAAATTGCACGAACGATAAAATAAAGTTTTAAGAATAAAAAATAAGTCAATTTTTTTTCAATTTCAATTTGTTTAGTTTTATTTAATTTGTAGTATATTCTATATAAGTCAATGTTTCTTTTACTACGAATAGTACGTATAGAACATAATAATAAATTCAGACATAAACAATCGATAAAACAGAATGATAGGTTTATTATTCGAATGGATGAAATATTTTGAGTTTTTTTTTCTTGTTTCTCATGTTGTATATAATGAGGCAATCTATTTAAAAGTAGATTTCTTTCATTTTTTATTTTCAATTGACATATAAATTTATAAAATAGATAATTAGTATGAAAGTTTTTTGTTTAGATTCTTTAGAAAGGGTGCAGATTATTAAAGCATGTATGTTGAGTGAAAAAACATACTAAGACAAAATTTGTAGATTAAAACTTATTTTGAAACACACAAATATGGATAGTCTGCACGGGCAATATATTCAAATGAAAGTCAATCTTAATGATCACACGAAAATATTTGCTATTATTATCACTCCTTCAATAATAACATATCTTTCCATGAAAGAGTGCAAAAATAAAAAAATATAAAAACATTCATATAAAAAAAATGACCTTTTTGATAAACTATACTCCGTGAGTTTCATTCATACCAATACCAACCAAGCAAAAGCTTACTACTTCGGTCGACAAAGGCCAATAAGCCAGCATATAAAAAGAAACTAATCACTTGTACGTCACAGGTCAACACAAAATACAATCATTACAAATTCTCAAGCCAGGCTAAGTCCCTATAATCAATCTGAAACTTAGAAAGCAATCTGATTCTATTCTTGACATCCTGTAAGAACTGTTGGATCACCGGCAGGCCTTGACATTACCCCTTAATTATGCACTTGTTCCTGACATTCCAAACCTAATAGATCAGACCACACCCAAAAGCACAAATGAGTCTCTTCTTAACAATTTCTTCTGACATACCAGTTTAAAGGTCTCGTTTTGTGCTTTAATCCATTGAATTGGTGAGCTTAACAGTTAACATCAATGGTTAGCATCAACCTGCACGCATACGTAAATCATGAGAGGATTTGGCAGGCTATATTGAAGCCAGTCTTATGTTACAGAAAGTTAGTCCAAGAGGAGCATTATAGGACACATCCTGACTCATTGATTTTATATAAATTCCCGAATTCGATTAGACCCACATACTCGACATAGAATGAAACAAACAACATATGAAACCAACATGTATAAAAAAAATAATACTAATTTGGGGGTGTACAATGAAACATTGCAAACCTATACATATATGAATCATGAAACACTGCCACTATTGCACATATGACTCACCCAAAACATACCACCAGCCCCTACAACAGACTGAATTCTAGTGCACAAATATGTTTTTATTTAATTCATAACCACAACAGGTCTCTTGATAACCATATCAATCCTACCATAATTCCTCTCCTGCAAAACTATATAAACCACTGCACAGCATACAACACACCATTCTCATAAACCTGGTGTCACATCTCCTCATACCAACACATTCAAGATTGTCAACCCTTATGCTCCAGCCGCAACCATTTCAGACCCTCTGCCAAAGAATGCACAAATAAATGACTTAGAGTCTCATAATGTTGGCCACAAAGAATGTAGAAATCATAATCTGTAATACCAAGCTTAAACAGCTTGGATTTGAGCTGATTCTGTCAGATAAACTAAGCCAAAACACAAAACAATGCTTGGGTTTATTCATTCTTGACCAACATAAGTGACGCCAACTTACTTTATCCAAAGTACCAGCAAATAAATCATACACACTCTGCACAGTGTATGCAGCAGACCTCCCGAGCCAGTTGCTACCAAACAATGCTTGGATAGGTCTTGATTATGTCCTTAACACAGCAGATCTTCCTACATGACTAACTTACATCACCAGGGGGCCTATTTTCCCGTGAAAATGACATCATGTAGCCAAAGACTTAAATCAAAAATAGCAATTTAGGTTAACAACTTAAAATATATGAAGGAACAAAACAGAAAACAATAAAAAGAAAAGAAAATTCCTTTAGTCTTGTTGCACTCCCTTATGAACCTAACTTCCTAGCACAGAAATGAAAAAGTAACATAAAACCACATAAGAGCTTACATATGAAGTATTATAAGCGGTAGCTTTCCAAAAGGATGAGTCTGGTTCAGCAATTTTGTCCCAATTTTTTCGCACACTACCATCAATATAATTTCCACTTCCCAAAACCAAATTCCATATATACTCGTAACTGGCATACCTATCCATCTATGCACATTACAAAAGATGAAAAAGCTACTCAAGTTCACAACACTAATTCTAATAGAAGCTACATAGTTATAGCTAGTTTACCATATAATTCTAGTGGAATAGTATATAGCGTCAAAGCTTAAAACATAAAAAGCAAGAAAAGAGGGAAAAACCTGTCAAGTGCCACTATAACATGGTTTACAGTAGCTCGTTATTATAATTGAGGTGCAGGCAAGCAATCTGAATCATTAAGTATCAAATTTATGAGCTACATGGTGATCACAGTACCAACCAAAATCAAAATACACAAAACATTCAGGGGCCACAATCAATACTATGCATAACTTATCTCTTAGAAACAGAATGACTTTAACTATCAACCCACTAATACTCAATGCGGAGTTGTACTTCCATCATTAGAGATGCAACAATATTATATGTTAGAGCCATAGAAGGAAAATGATATAAGTGTGGGCCTGTTGGAAGGGATTTCGGAGTGGCAGCACAGACAAACAAAGTAAGGG